>AGDA01091280.1:0-11462 GCA_000281935.1 Mengenilla moldrzyki | reverse complement strand
GACCTGATATATTCTTGATTCAGGATGAGCACTTGCAAGATTAAGAGCAGCTACCCAGACAATTTCTGAGCATTGCTTTCAAAACCCTACCCCCAGAGACTTGGATGTTGGTCTCCCCATTATTGGGTCTCACCAATTCCAAATCGTGAGAATAGTAATTGAAAAGCTTCTGCTTTCCTTTCGACAAGAGAATACTTATAAACGGTTTTCTTGTCGTAAGACATGATTACAAGAAAGAAGAAGCCTGGTCACTGGGACTTGAATTTTTTTCTTCCACTAATCATCTTCAGCTTCATCTACTTGTATTACTGCTGCTTTCAAGGTTTAATTTTCTTCCCTTTAGAGCATTGGCTTTTTTTCTTTTACTGCTTTCCTGTACTGAACGCCAGAAAGCATTGTTTCCTTTCCAGAAAAGTTTTCTGAAAAGATTGTTGCTACATGGAGATTAGATTGGTCAATCTCCCTCCATTTTATTTAAATTCATATAAATCTGATAGTGACCGGGTAAGTTTATGATCCACATCGTCAGTGACTCGGTGATGACGATGCAAAGCTCTTACTCTAGGGGGTCGCCTGCTATCCTAGAGGCTCCGTTGTCCTCATCACTCATTCCGAATAGAAATCAGCTAATCAGCACGGGTTGCTTTACATCTTAGCCTGGGAGTGAGGAAGGGGGTTGGTCCGCGGCCTCTTATTTGCTTATTCGAGGCTAGCCCAATGGAACGTTCGGCTATCCGCCACCCGCCAGCACACTCAGTAGCCCCACAGCCCTGAGATAAACACTGATTACAAAAACAGTAAATGTAAAAAAAAATTACATACAAAAAATAAGAAAAGGGTGAGAAATCAATACGCGTACTTAAAGATTTTAATGTGAAATTTGGTATACTTGATTAAATCACATTAATTTGTGGTAAAATTTAATATACGTTTAATGTAATTAAACGCTTGGCGGGCCGCATAAAATTATTAAGCGGGTGACTAGCGGCCTAAAGGCCACGTGTTGCTCACTCTTGGTCTAAAGTGAACGTCTTATAGTTCTTGATCTGCAAACGCAAGTTTTGCTAACACTTTCTATGTGTTTTTTATTCGTCAGAACTTATTTATTTTTATTCTATTTTCCGTCTATGTACTTCCGATGGTTCACACTGCCAGATAATTGAAATGCCTGTGAACCATAAGTGTTACACGCGGGATAGAATGTGTTAATATTAGGTGAATGTTATATGGAATTTTAGTTAAATATTGAACAAAAATTATATTCAACATTAATGAAATATTATAAAAACCCGAAATGTAATATGGAAACCAATATATTGAATATTTATTTCAGTGCTATGAATATTTTTATAATTTATAATTTTTCATAATAAATAATATATCATCAGTGGACAAACAGTGCCTCGCGAGCCAGATACGGTGTTTTGAACGATTATTTGTGGCTCTTGACAAATTTATTCGTTCTTTTCACTTTTGTGCTATTATAGTTTAAAAATTATTATCATTCCTTGTATGTTTTAAAATGTTTTAGAAATTATTGACGTATATGAAAGACTATATAAGTACAACATTGTAAAAAATTTTCTGAACTAACCAATATGAAGTAAAATAAGTAATTAAAATTTTCGTAAAAACCTTTTTTTTGATATCTTTTCGCATATTTTTTAAATACATATTTAATTGTGGCTCGCGAAATATTTCAAATTTTAAAAAATGACTTGAATTGTCAAGATGTTTGGTCACTCCTCTTATATATTGGTTTTACAATTAGTAAATATTTAGTATTCGATGTTTGTATGGTATATTTTGTTCAATTTAATATTTAAAACAAATGCTATTATTATTTTAAAGCGAAAATGATTGTATACTTTTTTTGGAAATATTATGATTATGTTGCATATTTTAAATATTTGTTTTTCAAGGAAGGATATACATTGGCTGTAATGCATATTGGTGCTCCAGCTTGCGGTATGAATGCAGCTGTTCGATCATTCGTACGGAATTGTATTTATCGTGGTGACATTGTTTACGGTATTCATGATGGCATTGAAGGGTTAATTGCTGGTCATATTAAGATGATGGGTTATTATTTAAATTTGTGAATTTAGAATTTAAAATTAAATGTTGTGTATCTTAGATTGGCCTGATGTGACAGGTTGGGTAGCTCAAGGAGGTGCTTTGCTAGGTACTAAACGTACTCTGCCTGGAAATCGACTTGATCAAATCGCTAATCGATTATCTGAATTTAAAATACAGGCGTTACTAATTATTGGTGGTTTTGAAGCTTATCAGGCTGGCCTGCAACTTGTTGATGGACGTGAAAATTATCCCGAATTTTGTATTCCGATCGCAGTGATTCCTTGCACTATAAGTAATAATGTACCCGGTACCGAATTTTCATTAGGTTGTGATACCGCATTAAATGAAATCACAGAAATTTGTGACCGGATTCGGCAGTCGGCACAAGGCACTAAGCGACGAGTATTTGTAGTTGAAACAATGGGCGGATATTGCGGTTATCTGGCTACATTAGCTGGTTAGTGTTTTTTGCTTATCAAATAAATCTTTTTTTGGTGAGAAGGGTGGATTAAAGTTACTTTTACATACAATTTCCATCCTTCGGGTATTAAAGGGAATTTTTGAGGCTTCGGTGTCTAGGTACACATTCTTCCCCGCTAATTTTTTTTATTAAAACTGTCTACATACCTCAACCCTTAAATATTTAGTTTTAAAATATAAGTATCACTAAGTATGAATAAACTTTTATTCACGTTCTAATTACATTTGTTAATTTGTGTCTATTAAATCTTGTCTGGCCTTAAATTTGACACTGACACATTCGGGCCCACTGATTCGGTATCGCGTCAAGCGGTTATTTCAAAATATGGTAAAATTAAACAAATTTTAACGCTAATAACTCCATAAAATTGGGATGGTAAAAAGAAAAATATATTAGTCTTTGCTAAAAAACAATATATTTTGATCATCGAGAAGAGTAGAAAACAAATATACCCTTCACAGATTCATAAATACCTCTAAAGGTACTGATCATTGTGTGTGTAGTCATGTTTAAATAAGTTGTTAACTGAAAACTAATTTCTTTAACATAAAAATACAAAGGTTTGGCTGGTGGCGCTGATGCAGCATATATTTATGAAGAAAAATTTTCAATTAAGGATCTACAACAAGATGTGTATCATATGGCTAGTAAAATGTCTGAGGGTGTACAGCGTGGCCTAATTCTACGAAATGAAAAAGCTAACGACAATTATAGTACAGATTTTATTCATAGACTTTATTCAGAAGAAGGTAAAGGTTTGTTCAGTGCACGAATGAATGTGCTTGGTCATATGCAACAAGGTGGCTCGCCGACACCATTCGATCGAAATTTAGGAACTAAACTGGCATCGAAAGCCGTTAAATGGTTCATAGAAACACTAAACAAGTGTCGTAGTGACACTGGTTCTTTAATTTCTAAGTCTAATGATACAGCAGTTTTACTTGGTATTATTCGTCGTCAGTATGTGTTTACACCATTAGTTGATTTAAAGCAAATGACTAATTTTGAGTAAGCATTTACATGGTCGTTTAATTCAGATTAAGCGCAAACCACTTTGATTTTTTATTGTTGATAAAAAGTAGCAATTTCATATTTTGTTTGTACTATAACTTGTAGATGTTTAAAATTTAACAAAAATTCATATTTAACTCAAAAGTAAAAAATATTTGTGGTTAAATTGTATGTAGAACAAGAGCTATAGTAACAGTCACGAAAACATGCGAATATTTACATCGTTACATGTCAGTGAAATATATTCACGCCGGGGTGCCTATCGATGGGTTGCACTTCACCTACAAACACAGCAAAATGAGAATGGAATTCTTTCTCGTCTCACATGAAAAAAGATAAATATTCGTCTCTGCGAGAACGTGATAAAATTTGTTTTGAAAATATTGATTTCAAAATTTTTATCTCAACTACTGTTCAGAAAAGTTTATTAAATAATTACACATAATAACACATTCCTTTGTACTCTAAAAATTACACTGTGTTTTGAATTAGTTTTTCTACCACTTCAAAAGAAAATACCGGGTTGACATAAATGTCTCAATTTTTTTTACGTTTGATATATTTTTTCAGAGTCGATTTAAAATATTATCGAAGTGGTTTTAATGCAATCTGAATTTCTACATAACTTTTATTTAAAAAAATTGAATAAAGCATAATTATTTTTTTCTATTTAGTCTTAGGATTCCAAGGGAACAGTGGTGGCTAAAGTTACGGCCTCTTCTTCGTATTTTGGCAAAGCATGATTCAACTTATGAAGAAGAAGGCATGTACATGACTATTGAGGATCGTTCTAATGAATGAATAAAAAATATTTAATTTTAAACTTAGAATAAAATTTAGAATTTATTTCAACAGTAATTTAATGTATAAATAAGTAAAAAAGGTCCAGGTAAATGTTGCGTTTAAAGCAAAGCTCTTCTTAAAATTAAAGCAATAACAATAACAATTATTATCCACGTAATCATCCTACTAAATACTGTTCTGTTTGTTGTAATGTTTTCATTTAAACATTGATTCGCCTGAAAAATGGAAATAAATGAAAATAGAAAAAAAGGTGCCAAAATTATAAATTAAATTATTATAAATTATTTTTCTCTTTAAATTTTCCATTATTTTCGGAAATTCGCATTAAATTATATGTAAAAAAAAAATATTTTTGAAAGCTTACTTGACTCCCCTTATTCAATTGCATTATTTCTTAATATTTTCAACTCTCTAAATAAAAAGCATTAGATAAAAATAGTGATGTAAACGTGCGAAAAGAGAATTGAATCATATTCATGTGAAATATTATATGTTATATAATATAATATATATTTGATTCTCATCAGATGAACATTTGTAAAATTAACTATTTAAAAAATATCAAACTAGTAGAAAAAATTGTCTTTTCTAAAAGAAATTTCGTGGTATATTTAAACAAATCAAATAGTTTCCAATACTTTTTAATTAATATCGATTTCACCAAAAATTTCCATACGCTTTTTTATTATATTTGATTACAAAATCATTAATGTAATATTTTTATTTGTCATATAAAGCAGGGGTAACCAACTTTTGTGTACGTAAGATCGATTTTTTATTTGAAAAATATATTGCGATCGACTTGTCATATATGTAATCTAAATTAAGAACTCACGATCAGGGGAATTAAAATAGCATGAATAATTGTTAACAATATTTATTAATTGAAATTAGCTAAACAAAAACAAAGATTAGAATCTATTTCTTCGTATATATTATGTGAAAAAAATAGGTACGTGATACTTTAACTAGTACTGTATGTTAACAATAACAATTTTCTTTTTGCACACAAAAATATAAAAAAACCACGATCGATTAAAATTGGCTTCGCGATCGACTGATCGATTTCGATGGACCGGTTAGCCACCCCTGATATAAAGGTTATGATAATGTTGTCATAGGAGTAAGTTCATACGGAAAAATTTTTAAGATTAAATGGAGCCATCGGTGAAGAAAAAAGAGGCCCTGGTTTATACATTCATTTTTCTTACATTAAACATTTCAAGTTTCTACTTAAAATATTTTGACACAAAATATAAATACTAACATTTGAACAGATTTTTTGAATCAAGTCGTTTTCTACGTCATTTTTATTAGCACTTGAATTACTGGAATGGATAACTGAATGCTTTGGTACCAACTTAGAAGCAATGCGACCGCATGTTGAGCATTGCCAATTTTGTGATTTGATTGCCAATGATTTGCGGGCATCTTTAGTGAAATTCAAATGACCAATACCACCTTGATCACAAACTGGCATAAATGCAATGAGAGCAAGTAACGTTGTTCTAATTGACCATGAAGGTTGCCAATTTTCTGGATGGTAGCCGGAAATTGAAAGACATATTTTTTTATTGATTTCAAAGCGACCATTTGGCTAAAATTCACTTGTTCAATATTAACAAATTTTTACTAGACAAGAAAACAAAATAGTGTTTTAAGTATCCTAATCGAATTTTCATAGAATTATTCTTCTTAATTATAAACACTATTCAATTAAATAAATATCTAAGTGTATGATTTATTTATTTCAAATAAAAAAACTAGAAATGAATTCAAAGTAGTATTTCATAAATACCTTAAATGATTTAACTTTAAATAAAAATTGTCTTAATGACGAATATTCTAACTAAAAAGTTTATTGTTATAATGCAATAGGGGTCAAACGCGGCTCTTCGCTACCTAAACTGTGGCTCTTCAACTAATAAGAACCAGTGAATCTGAGTAAAAATATATGTTCCAAAATTTATAGAATTATTTTTAAATTTTAAAATTATAAAATTTTAAGTATGAAAAATACAAATAAATAGTTAATATTATTTATAAATAATCAATAAAATAGTCAAGCAAGCACGTTCGACGTATCTAACTACTTTTCAAGTAGTTTTGTGTGGCTCCCGTAATAAATTAAAAAATGAAATGAGGCTCTTAATAGCATCATGTGTGCCCGCTCTGTTATAAACAATCTTCGCTCATAATTTTTTAAAGCAAATTATAAATAAAGGCAAACTTTTAAAGCTTAATTGATTACAAAACTGTTTTTTAAAGCATTTAATAACAAAAAATTATAGATTACTTATTAGAAAAACGTTTTTTAACGGAAATTTCTACAAATGTTTATAAAGGCTAAACAGATTGTTGGGAAAATGTTTAAATGTTGTTTTTTTCAGCGTTTCAAAATATTATTATTTCAAAGCTTGTTCACTTATTTAGATTGTTACATATTTTTTACCTTAAGGTTTATGATAACAAAATAGTTGTTAAATAACGTTCATTAAATGTTGATTACACATTGATAATGGTTGTGACACACAAATGGTCATGTTCGCGGATAATGAGAGCAAAACAATACAGGGAAGAAAATGACAGAACATTTCTCTGATGAATCAGAAACCCCTTCTTTTCATGACATTTTCTGTTCGTTTAAACAATCAGAAAAATAACGTAGTTTTGGAAAAATATTTACTGAAATTTAATAATACATGTGCATTTCAAAATTTTTATACCATTTGTTTCTTTTGTAATAGTATTACTCTCAATCAGTAAAAAAATTAATTTTGTAACATTAAAAAAATTGAAAATTAAAAAATTAGTAGGAAACTTAAAATTACCTTCTTTGTCAATTTAATTAACTCATTACCATCATATTGTTCTTTTTAGCCTAGAAACTAATAAAGATTTTATGCAATAATTAAATAATTAAAATACTTTAACTGAATTCTTTACTAAGTAATAGTTTTAATTGCTAATTTTAGAACTCATAAGCTCATAGGTATTTTTTGACTGAATCTCATAATCTTAAAACGTTAGTATGAAAATTAAATATTTCCTTTCTTTATTTAAAATTTTAATTACAATATAAAAAAAATCAATAAAAAAATATAAAAAAATTATAAAATTACACAGAAAATTTTGAGCAAAATGTAATAACCCAAAAATCCGTGAGAAGTTTTCACCTCAAAAAATACTACTAGTCTTTCTGAGTGATAATATTCGTTGAATGATGGTATAAAAATATCAAGTTTCACAAAAAAACGTTCAGGGTCAAAGATATAATAAAAAATGAAAAAAAAATTACAACTCATAGTGAAAGGTGTTGAATATTTTTTCGTCCCTTATAAGGAAGGTTCTTTGTGAAGCTTATTACAACATGTTTGACGCAATTCTCATTTGTAAATAACAAAATATACGAAAAAAAACAAAATAAGGGTTTTCCCCTCATCTCTCTAAACTGATAAATGGCACATGGGTTACAGACTAAAAACATTAAAACACTTTTCAAAACATCTTTTATAAGGTCATTTTTTGAAAAGTCCTTAGATTTCGAAATATTAACTCGGAAATATTTTGCTATGGTTCATTTTTAACCCCCCATAACTTCAGCTTCTATGAGTTATCGCACGTATAAAAAATATCACATAGCTTTGGAAGGTAGTTTCAATCGATTGAGGGCAGTTTGACCAAAATCTGAATTTAAAAGTTGGAAACATTTTCTTTTTATTTTATTTTTTAAATTTGAAACTCATTCTTTTATTCATTACTGTATAATACTGTCAAGTAGGATATCTCATGACTTGAATAAGATAAACAATATCAACGATGGATGGATAAAAATATCTCAACCAGTAATGAGGTAATCAAATTTTTGGTGCAAATCAAAATTACTGTTAGAAGAATAATATCCGGTGGCTTCATTGGATAATCATTTGGTAAAATTATACGACCGTGGTAAAAGCCGTTTTCGAATTCAGAGCCAGAGGGGCCACGTATAGTAAAATGCCACTCAAATAAATTATCCTCAAGTGGCATCGCATGATAATCTTCATTGGGAACCGCCAACTCAACTGCTTCTCGTAAAATACGCTTAACACCTGCAATTGTCAAAAATAACTAAGTCAATTTTTAAAGTGTTTATAATAACTACTATTGTTTTTAACCTGGATTCCGTAAATACACTTTACTTTGCTTTAAATCCATAAGTAAGGATACTCTTAGTTCCTCTATTTGATAATGAACCAAAGCGAAAAATACACATGCGCTTTGTCAGCTCTGTGTACAAGCTCACAGAATAATTATTAATCATGTAAGAGCAATGTTGCCAGAAAGAAGGAAAATTATAAAACGCAAGTGTTAAAATTACCCTATTTTTACGTAAATACTCTACTCTACAAACACTGTAGTCACAGTGCCGTCACAATTACTATACATTGTTACTTAACAGAGGTCGAGAAAAGCAATGAGCTTAAAAGTAAACAACATTTTATAAAAAATAATAAAAACGTCATGTTTAATAATTTGATTTTTAGATCTTTTTTTTTGCTTTTATGAAACATAGTTAATAAATTTAAAATTTAATATGCTTAAACATGTAAACACCTAAGTCAAAAATGTTAATAAAAATATAAAAATAAATTTGATTTTTACTGTAACTATTTTAGATATTTGCATCTAAATACAAGTAGTTGTATCTATATCTAGATACAATTTCAAAGTATTTCTTACAGCACTGTGCTATATATTAGGGGTAGCCAACTTTTGTGTACGTAAAATCGACTTTTTATTTGAAAAGTGTATCGCAATCGGCTTATTTTGTGCGTAATCTAAATCTAAAACTCACATCCAGGGGAATTAAAAAAGCATGAATAATTAACAATAATTATTGTTACTTTTTTATTGAAATTAGCCACACGTAAATAGAGATTTATAATTTATTTTATTTCTATAATCTTTAAGAAGACTTTGTTTGCATATATTTAATCAAAAAATCATATTTCGGTATGTATCCTGATAAAGATGGTAATAATGAGTCTTGAGTATGCGAAACAGCCAGGACAGAACGTTGCTTGCTCTTCGTTAACTTTAAATATGAAAACGCTGATACACAGGTATATAGATCCAAAACACGAGTAACTATATTTACTAAATTTCGTATATGTTGGTATTTTGCTCGGTTGTTGTATATCCAAAAATCAATTTCAAATTTCTGCTTTGTAATATTAAACCATTTTGTAGAATTATAATTTTATTTTCTAACGGCCTTTGTTCCATAAAAAATACGTCAGAAATTTTTTGACTAATGCATTTTATACTTAAATCTTTTTTAAAATGAAAAGATATAATTTCCAAAATATTGTTAATTTTATTAAAATCTTGGATACTTTTGATTAGTTTTTGTTCCGAAGAAAAGCAATGTTTTTTAATTAACTAAATGAATTCCGAGAACTAATTAAACTAGCAACATTCCAATAGAAAATTTACGTTACATTTTTATTTTATTTTTTGTGTTAAAATTACTTTACCTGGACCCTTTATATTCTGTAAACTTCTCGAAATAAAAGTGAGTTGCTTGAAAGCAAGCATAAAGAAAACGTGTTCTATTTTCCCATCAGTTTTGCATGTTAGAATAATTTAAAAATTTCTTTTTGCGAACAAAATTTCAGAGAAATGCGATCGACCAAAATTGATTTTACGGTTGGCCACCCCTGCTATATATATTACACCAACATATTAAAATAACGTTCCCAGCACAGTTTACTCAGATTTACATAGCGAGAAATTTTTTAAAGTTCCTTCGCTTTTACGTTCGCCTTGTGTACCGTAACAAGAAAACAAGAGTTTTTTTTCTGTTAAGAACTTGTTAAAACTTGTTACAACGACTATTATAACAACTTTTTTAACAGTTGTTAATTTCCTATTTGCAATAACAAGTTAATAACAATATTAGAAAAACATATTCGGTAACAAGTTTAGTAATAAAATATTAATGAGCTTCGAAATTGTCGTGAAAAAATATGACACATTATAGGAATGTTTTGTACATAAATGAGAAGTAATGGGAAATGAGAAGGGACACCGAAGCTTTTCGGTTTTAGCTTTTCTTTTGCGACAATCTCGAAAAGTCACGATTTCAGTCTTTCTTTGCGACAATTAATATTCTGTTACTAACCTGTTACCGACTCTGTTTCTCTAACATTGTTATTAACTTGTTACTACAAATAGGAAATTAACAAATGTTAAAAAGGTTGTTATAATAATCGTTGCAACAAGTTTTTAACAAAAAAAAAACTTTTTCTTTTTTTATAGCACACAGGGCGTGTAAATTCAAACAAAATTAGCAATATCACTTAACAAATTTTTTCGTAGTTTTGCCAGAATATTACTTATTTGTATCTTCGAATTTCCCTTAAACGCTGTCCCAAAATACAAATATAGACAATAATTCTTTTTGTTACTTGTAATCTTAACTTTTTTAAAAGTTTATTCGAAATGAAATCAAAATATTTATAAGAAAATTATTTCAAACGTCAATGATTTATTAAGAAAAGAGTTGCGTCGCTATCAAATTTTAAAAAGAATGATAAAGCAATAATTTGCTGATATGGTTAATTTGTGGTTGCCACCATTTTTTCAGTTTTAAATCAAGTTTTTATAAGTTTTGACATATACTTTTCTGTTTTTTTAAGTGAATATATTTTTTACTAAAAAAATTTAAAAAATGTGAAATTATTTATTCTATTTTCTTCCCTTCCATCTATTCTACAATTATTTCAAAAAAGAAATCGACACACATCTGACAATACTGTCTATGAACACAGACAACACAGATTGGCTGACTCCATTTTGATAGATTTTTTCCGGTTTTGAAACAGAGATGGCACAACGTTAAAGATTGTGCCCAGTGTTTCTTTTCTTTGCTTAACAGTAAAAAAAGAAAGAAAAAATAAATATGAGCATCTGTGTTTCTTCTTTCAAAAATAGTTATTTCTTATTGCTGACTCTTATAGAGAATATACAGCAAATTATAAACTTTAACTGTATTTTATATCATGTCTTACGAAGTGAACAATTTTGCTGCTAACTTAGCGGT
>AGDA01091186.1:0-11374 GCA_000281935.1 Mengenilla moldrzyki | reverse complement strand
TAAATTTTAAATTGATTTCTTAGTGTGGAGCAAAAAAATTTTTTTAGTTTTTATAGGTTAAAATATTACTCATTAACCAAATCATATCTGTCTGGTTTCCAACCACCGGAATACTGTTGAGTCTTTGCAACAAAATCTATGGCTATCATAATAGCATGCTGGCACGGATTGCGGTTGCGATTGTCAAATCCTATTGCTAAACATGTACCAGTTCGTGGATCGATTACGGCTGCACCGACTTTGACGTCACCGGTACTAAATTGCGCTACATTGATTGCAATTTGCATCCATAATTCAAAAAGCATCAATTCATCGTTATGAAACACCGTGCTTTTTTGTAATTTATCGTATTTTTGATCCAAATATAATGTACATGGCCATAATTTTCGAGCTTTTTCAAATTGAACCTTGGATTTCGGTGCGAATTCGGCAACTTTATTTTCACGAATATTTTCAAAAATTGAGAAATCACCGAATTTCTCCTGAATCTCGGACAAAATATCAGGAAATCCTAAAATTATATCACTATTTTTTATCCGTTTCAAAAACTGGAGATGGTTCGGTAACGGAAATTCCTTATTTAACTTTAGAACCGTTTCGGAAATTAGCTTTTTATTTGAAATTGTGGCAATTAAAACATTAGTAGTGGAAATCTCTTCGAAAATTCGCCGATTTATTATCGGGTACATTTGAATTTACCGCATTTTTCTGTCGTACCAACCAATTATGATACAAGCAGCCATTTTAAATAATATGTCGATGTTTTTGTTCCTTTTGTGCTTTCGTGTTTAAACTTTTTTAAAAGTTCACCTTTAAAATCAAACGCTTGCAATATTGTGCAGTGTTCGATGAAAATTTCAAATTAGAGTTAACAGTGAGTGAAGAAAATTTTCAACTACAAGCCGGGTTTCAACGACAAATTTAAATTTTCTTCTCGACTGCTAGATCGCTTTTAGCACCACAATGGAGCTTATTGGAATCTCTAATTTCTCTTTAGCCTTAATTTAAGCCTTCCATCGATCACAAAGTCACTATATCGGTTTCGCTGTTTTTTTTTAAAGTAAGAGTTTTGAGAACTGTAAAATTATTAGTAATATAATATAACTTCGTATAAATCATGTCAAATTATTGCAATTGAAAGAAAAACTGTCAAAAGTTTAATACACTTGAAGTTTTCGAGAAAATAAGATTTATCAAAGTATGAAAAATTATCGATTAAATTTAATGATGATAAAAAAAGTTGTACGTTGTAAATTTTGAAACAGGAAAACGAATTTCCCCTTTGAAAAATCAACGTTCTTAATTAATCGTTGCTTGTGTAAAACGCTTTATCGATATCGAACAAATGAACCTTATTTACATAAAGGTTTACAAATTGTCTTGCGATTTGAAACGTGAATGTATAACGCTAATGAAAATAAGGTTATCGCAAAATCTTTGAAACAATATTGAACTTCATATTGGACATTTCACCAAAAGCGATGTAAAAACGAAACAATTGTTTTTAGATTGTAAATAGTTCTATTTAGAACTGTTTCTTCAGTACTTTTGTAAAGTTCTACTGTAAAAGGCAATGGCTGAAGCCATGCAAATTTTTATTATAAAATCGTCTTTATATAATTTGTCAAACGCTTTTTGAACTTCATTAGAATTGTGTGTTCTTTTAATTAGTTATTATCGATGTAAAATTTTAAAACGTATGCATTGATGTTATCAGCAAAAATGTACCCAAATAAGGCCTTTAAGCCAACGAAAATAACAGTGTTTACCAAATAGAATATTTTATAAAATCATGTTGAGAAAGAAGTCGTTATCATCCCCGATTTGAAGCAATTATTATTGAATTTAAAATTAAGCGGCAATATATGATAATAACATGAATCGATTCGCGTTAAACGAAACGATTTCGTGGCGGAAATTCTTAAAGGTTTAAAAGGAATTTTTTATTTGTTTGAAGAAAAAACCTGAAGATTTAAGACTGATTTTCAGAAAGAACGAGTTGTCAAAAATCCTGTCAAAATGTTGCTAGACAGTTATGTTTACGACTCCGCGGAAAAATTTCCATTTAGTTTTTTATGTACGCTTATACATATATTGGCTTTCTGAGTCACATATCTATACTTTAAATTACTAAACTCGAAAATATTGTATACAAATGCCTTAATTAAAGAGATTTCAAAGAAAAAAGTATCACGACAACAGATTTTCTTTTACAATAATATATGTTCAAGGGAAAAATTCTTGTACAAAAAATTATTTTAATTTGCATTTAATCTTTATCGTTATTCCTTATTTTGTGGTTTCGATTAAAAATTCAATTAATAAACATTTTTAATTAAAAAATTTTGAAAGATAATTTCGTTTTCCCTTAATTCTAATGAAATATTAGATTATAACTGTGAGGGTGACGAAATAATTATAATTGAAATTATAATTATTTGTACGATTTCCTTAAAAAGTTCATTCGCTCAAAATTAATTATAAAGTTTCCTTTTTGACTTGTTTTTTACGACGAAGTTTTATTATCTTTTTTTAGAAAAAAAACAGCCCTCTAAACTGAACCACGAATGCACCCTTGATGCATTTTTCATACATTTTTTATGCGATATGTGAAATCATTATATTTTTCTTTTACATATACAAATAAGTTCAATTTTAATTTTTGGAAAAAGAATTCATTAATTATTTTGTTTTTGTATAAAAATTGCTAAAAATTCCCTGTTTTTTACTAATGCTGCTAAAATAATAATGTTGTAACTTACTAAAATTAATTTTTTAAATGATTTACCTTTGTTTTGAAATTTTTTACAGATTTAAAAACAAATATCACAACTTCAAATAAACTTAACGAATTATTTTATTCACATAAGAGTAATCATATTTATGTGTGGCTAACATTTAGCATTACACCTAAGTTTCTTATTGTACTTCTAGTAAGTTAGCGGCTCAATTGGACAATTGTATGTATTTTATAAAATCAAACAGCAGTCCAATTGTTTATTTTGACGATGACTTGCTTGAAATTTCCCGATTCAAGGCTGGTCATTCTCCAAGATTTAAATGTAGATACTTAAAAAATTTTAATGCGCCACCACAGAATAGCGAATATAAAAGGAAATTTTCTATTGCTTAGTTAAAACGGAGTTCCGAAAAAACGTTTTATTTACACCATATTTTCTAGTACTGAATTTTACAATACAGAAACATTTTGGTTGTCAGTTGAACTTTTCGTGGCAAAGTTATCTGTTTAAATTAAACTCTTTATAGCAGCATTTCCCAACTTTTTTTCTGCCATGCCACACCTTTAACATTTTTCTAAAATTTTTACCCCCTATACTGCCACAATTTTCGGAAAATTCCGACAAAGTTTTCTTGACGACTCTATTCGACCAGTTGATAACGTCGAACGAAATTATATCTAACAATTAATTACAGCATTTTTTTAAAAAATTTACTTTTTTTGTTAAATTTGGCATCGATACCTAGCATTGAATATAAAATATCAGGAACAAGGGGGTTAAAATCAGCCGAGTCAATATTTGAATTGTCCCTTTTTAGGGACATTTCTAAATTTTGTAGAAATAAAAAAGACATATTTTTATGTACTTCATCTAATGAATAAAACTATAGTAATAAATAAAATGTACATAAACTTTATATTAATATTAAAAGATAAGGAAATAGTAAAAAAACAAAATTGAGCAATCAGTGATCTGTCAACTTTTGAAACAAATCCTGAAACAATTCTACTAAAAGTATCATTTTCAAGAAAAAACTTTGTTCTTAATTCAAGACTTAAAAAATTGTACGATTTCGACTGTACCTTAAAAAAAAATTTATAGTAATAATTCTACTTAAAATTTAACGAATATATATAATTTCCATTTTATTATCTATTCGGGAAAACATATTTCTTTGGAGACGTTATTTTTAAAAAAAAAATATTGTTAAAGTTTTTTTTTGTTTTATTTTTTTTTATAAACATATATCTGATATTTAAATTTTAAATTATTGAAAAATAATATTTCATTATTTATTTATTATTATTATTTTTTAATAGAATATATAGCACAACTTAAAAGGCCTTTACAAACTTTTTAATGTAAATAGTCGACATTTTAAAAATTAAAAATCTGGGAACATTTTGTTTAAAAAATTAAGAAATTTACTATTAACCCTTTGCACTCCGTTGTCCCCTCTCGTGGGACATCGTAATTCTAGCCTATCACTCCGATGTTCTCTCTAATGGGACATTAAAATTTATTAGCGATTACGGGGAATTAAGTTATTTCTGTACAACGTTTTGAGACGTGCATGTCTGTTTTGATAGGAAAACAGCTGTACAAAATTATAAAAAATAAAATAATGGTTTTTTTGCAAATATATATTTCTCGATATCAATCAATTCATATAAGTCCAATATCATTAGAATCCGTTACTTAGTTCCCAACCTGGAGTACACCATAGATTGTTTAGGGGTTCTCCAAAAAAAGTTGTAATAGCGGCAAAAATTCAAAACCAAATATTTAAACAAAACTTATTGTTATCCTGAAAATAACTTATATTCTAAATTTTGTTAGTTCAACACAATTACAAAAGAAAAAATTTTCTAACATTAAATTTTTATTTATTGAAAGAAATTAATGATATAATTTCAATCTATGCCCATAATATAAAATATGGGAATCAATGTTGCCTTTTAATAACAGCCAAAAAATAATAATAATAAAATTTAAAGTGCAAATAATAAAATGATAACCCTTAGATTTCGAACATTAAAAAATAAAAAGTAAAATTAAAATTAATGAATTTTGCAAAAACAATAACCTTTTCATAATAATCAAGTAGAAAGCTTTTTGATTTTACATAAATTCTAATTTTGTTCTTACTGCTGGCAGTTATTTTATTTATTCTTCTGTCAATTTTTCCGTCCATTAAATTATATTCGATTTTAAATTATTTAATATTTAAAGTTGTCTTCAAGAACATTTTTTTATTACTTAAATCTTTTTTATTGAAATAATAACTGATAAACTTTTGATACTTCTTTGAAATTTTAAAAGCATACTATAAACACATTATCCAACAGTTTAAATATTTTACATTTGCACATATTTTACATTCCGAAACTTTGAATTTGAGACAAATGATATTTAAAAAGTAAGAAAAAAAACAAAAGTAATAAAAAAAAATTAATTAAAATAATAAATTTAAAAAAATTAAAAAAGATATAATAAAAATTAATAAAAGTGGCAATCCTGAAAAATGAAGAAAATTTTTATATGGCGGAGTGAAGAAAGAGGTACAAATTGCTTAACTGACTTGAAAAGGGTTACAGTAATTAAAAAAGTTTGGGAACAGCTGCTCTACTAAATAATACGATGGTCTGTAAATACACGTTTCTGCCACGAAGGAGCGCGGAGTAGCTGGTAGCCAACATTCAGAATGAACTGGAGTGCAAAGGGTTAATTAATATTTTTTGAAAAAAAAATCAAAATTTTATTTAAATTTCACTTAAAAATGAAATTTTCATTGACGTGTTAATTTTAGTAGATCCATATTTCAATGGGTAACCTATTACAGTTCCGAACCTTTTAATTTTAAACATGAATTGCAGAACTTTATCTGAGCGAAAGTTGCAATATAGGTACTTAAAACACTTATATGTCAGTATACAGTAAATTATATGTGCAAAACTTCTAATAAATCAAATTAGAATTTAATGTTACTCTTTAAAGAATTTATAATAATTACCGTTTTACATACATAAATAAAAGTATATTTCGAGTTTCTAGTGTTTAAATTTTTCAATGTTTGTATTAAAATTCTATAAAAATTTACAAAAAAAATCAATTTCATTTTTAAAAAAATCATAAATTTTTAATGAAATTTTATTACGATGTTTTGTATAATTCTCTTTAAAAATTACAAATAAATCTATGACATTAGCGTTTTTTGTTATAAAAAAAATATTTTACCATAAAAATGTTTTTTCTTCACATAAAATATATTAAAACATGCAAATTTTTAAAAACACCTTATACATTGCTAACAACCCTACCATAAGTCAGTTATTATTATGCAAAATTTTTATTAATGACTATTTGAAAATTATTTCATGTGCGCATAAAGAAATAAAACCTGCAAGCTTTAAATTGTACCATGAGAAACTATCACAATAATTATTTATTTATTTGTATTTAATTGATTTTTTATAATTTTTTTTTTTAAATTTATTAAGACATTTTTGAATTTTGTTTGTTTGAAGGAAGTTAAAATTTTACAGTTTTTTCATTTAGAAATAAACATATGTATTAAAGTAGGAAATAATGAATTTATGAAACTATTATAGAATTTTAAATAAGTTTTCACTTTTCCATTAACATTTTCCTCTTAGAATGTGATCCTATATTAGTTTGTTATGTGGATGAAAGCTAAATTAAGAAGAAAAAATTAAACGAAGTCCGTCAAGCATAGGTAAAAATTTAATCAAAATATTCTTCTTTTTTCAAAGGTAGAAATGTGTCGAAATAAAAAATTATAAAAATAAGTTCGCAGTTATATCGGCTATTTTTTTTCTAATTTAATTCATTTGACAGTTAAATACGAAAAACGAAACATTTAAGTATAAAAGTTCTTGATAAAAATTATATGAATAAAAGTTGTGTAAATAAAACGGAAATTTTGGATGGTATCATGCACTTTTATACCGCTTTTATAGAATTATCTGGAGAACATTAATTTTTTTCAGAATGGCGAACTTTTAGATAAAAGCGTATGTATGAAATATTAATTAATAAATAATCTATATCGTGTTTTAAAAAGCACAGTGTGCTAATGGATCGATTCTTTTTCCTTTTTAGATCAGGAATTTAAAGAAAAAAACTTACAAATGGCTTTGTATTAATTTTAAAATCCACCGTAAAAAATTTAAATTAAAATTGAATTAAATTTAGTGTTTTTAACTTTTGAAAATATCTTTAAATTTAAAAATAGAATAAAATATATTAATTAGCTTTAATTAATAACAATCCTTTAAATTGTAAAGTTTTTGCCCAAATCTTTTTTTTTGCATAAATGAATTTTCAAATATAATTTCCCGTTCGATTAATTTTACTTGAATAGTTCGTTGAAAAATTCTCATTTTTCAAGCCGATTCATAACGTGAAGGAGAAAATTCGAGTTTTTTGCTTTTGTTTTCAACGCATTTGGCAATTTTGAAGCCGTTGGCAACTCGTTTTTCCAGATTACTTTTTAACATTTCACTTTTAGTAGCTTGAGAAGTGATGTCTTTCGTTTGATTTCTAATTGAACGCTTAAACAATTCTAAAATATTTTCCTTAAGGTGGATTTCAAAATAAAAATAAAGATTTAAATATTCAATATTTTTCGTTTTATGCATATAATTTATTAATGCATATAATATTTAATATGTTTTTTAGGTAAAAAAAATTGTATAATTTTAAAGAAAGCTATATAGGAATTTATAAAGAAAACAACTTCTCCTTTTAGTGATTAAAGCTATGTAAACGCAATCGTAATTTTAGGCCATGAATATTTTTAAATTCTTAATTTATTAAATTAGATATTTTATTTGATTGCTTCGAAATTCTGAAAACATAAAGTTTAGAGGTCGCTTGATTGATAAAAATGAAGAATTTCAGTCAGATTCAGTTTTATGAATCAAGTATGAATTTTTCTGATGAAAGAGTATGATTCATTTTTTGAATATTAACTATATTTTTGTGTGTACGTCACTTCATTATATAACAATAAATTTTTCTTATGTGAAAAATAATTAAATTTTTATTACATTTGTTAATTGTTCTTATAATATGAAGTTTAATTCAGTATTAAAAATGTGTGAATTTAAATAAATTCGTAAATTTTATTCATCAATTAAAATAAAACTATGTGTGAAAAAGTGTTTTTAAGACTGACATTTTTATCAAAAGTATTTTTTTTCTATGTATTTAGTATAAATAAGAAATCAAGCAATGTAATTTGTTATAATTTTGGTTTCGTACATTGTGTTATTACCTGGAGTTTAAAACGGAAACTTTTTCTCGCTTTTTGCACACCATAAATTTCTAATTAATTACAAGATTAAA
Source organism: Mengenilla moldrzyki (assembly GCA_000281935.1). Lineage (NCBI taxonomy): Eukaryota > Metazoa > Arthropoda > Insecta > Strepsiptera > Mengenillidae > Mengenilla > Mengenilla moldrzyki. The sequence goes on along the minus strand of AGDA01091186.1, from coordinate 3,263 downwards.
AACATATTTAGTTGACTAGAAATAAAAAATAATTAAGATTCCTTAACTTATATTCTGGGGAAAAATAAACTTTACTAATTTTTTTGTTTTGAACATTCAGATTGGTAAATTGAAATTATAAAAATAAAATTAAAACTCTTTTAACGATGTTAACGAAAAGCTAATTAAAATAATTGTTGTTTCAGATGCCGGTAATCGATAAGGCCAAAAAGGGAAAACATGAAACGTTGAATCTCAATTAAATAGGAAATCTTACAAAAGTTACGATAACGAAATTTAAAAGGGAACAATGATTTGGTCGACGTTTTTAATAATCGGATTATTGGTTGAGACGCAAGTGGTAAAGGCAATCCGAACATTTGAAATCCATTGGAATAGCACGAATCCGATATTTCGGATTGATAAAACGGACAATGTGATCGACGTGAATGAGGGCAATGCTGAATTTGAATACGATCAGTTGAATATAATTTGTCCGTTATATCCGATACCAGAGGAAAGGAATGCAGATTCGAGTAATGACTTTGAGAATACCGAACGGTACATTATTTACAATGCGTCTAAGGAGGAATATGAAACATGCACCATTACCAACCCAAATCCGAAAATTATTGCTGTATGCGATAAACCGTACAAATTGCTCTATTTCACGGTAACATTCCGTGAGTTCAGTCCGCAACCGTCTGCGATGGAGTTCAAGCCGGGCCACGACTATTATTTTATCTCAACGTCGGAGCCAAAAGACCTCTATTTGCGAAAAGGTGGTCGTTGTGCGACTCACAATATGAAGGTTACATTTAAGGTAGCCAAGAGTCCGAGTTCCGGCGTCGGTGTCAATACGGCCGATAGTGGTGCTCGAAACGCAAATAACGCAAATCATATAAATAGTAATGTGCAGTCACATAATGCGCAATATAGACCGTCTTGGTCGACCAATGTGATCGATGTGGTGCCCGGAGCGCCGATTGTAACTACATCGCGACATTTGTGGCCGCCACCGGCTACTAGACCGAACCGCGTGCCCACTACAAACCAGCCGCCCACGATACAGCGCCCGAAAACGACGCATTTTCCTAGCGGGCAATTTGATGATTTCGGCAATCAGCTTCCTTCCTCTAGACATAATAGCCATAGCCATGACTTTGATCAAGACAATTTCATAAATAGCCAGTTGTCGTTAAATGGTGAACGTAAACTGAACCGAGACCAAAATTCAGAAGGTTTTAGTCTTCGGATTGCCACTTATAACCACTGGTCACTTGTTGCTGCAAGTTGTTTCTTTATTTATCATTTGGCTCGATGAAAATGCTGCAATTTTTTTAGTTCTTCCCCCTTTTTAAATTACAGTATTATTCCGGTAACATTTAACACTTTCACTGAAGTAATCAAATTCTCAAATTTCCAAAAAGAATTCTCTGTATGTCGCCTTTTGAAGACTGACTAATAATCTCAAAATTACGAATTTTCCTGGTTGTAGATTATAATTTTTTAAGCAAATAAGAATGTAAATAATTTCAAAGCGGTGTTTGTAATGAAAATTAAAAACTGCTTAATTTGATGAATACACAGGGTGCTAAAAAATAATTTTATTTATTAATATAATGGCGAATAAACGTGCCAATTCGTCCTCTCGTTTGTAATTAAAAATTAATCATGAATCGCAGTTCCATTATGGAAAATCGCCTTCGCAGCCTAATGAATGAAAATAATTGCTTAATTACGTGGAAGCTTTTGGATTTCCCTAGTTTTATTAGAAATTTTAATGATGATGATGATGATGATGATGATGATGATGATGACGAAGTAGCTGTGGTATTAAAGGGGTTTTTCAATCGAATTTCAAATAGATTTTTTTGATAGAAATTTCAAAAGTTTGATGAGAAAAAAATTGTGAAAAATTTAAGGGTACTTATGTTTTGTGACTTCGCATTTTTAATTATTCTAATGTTTGAAAAGTGAAGAAAATTGTTTTGAAGATTTTTCCGGCTTTCACAAGTAAACTAGGATTAAAAATTTATACAAGCACTTCAGAAATTAAATCGTCTTTCAACTTTGCATGGTAGCGTTATAAATTTTATAAAAAATTGTTTGTGCTATATCAACTGTGACTCGAAAATATGCTTTGTATCATTTTGTAACTAGCCTGTTACTGTCGAAAGTCGGGGGCCTACAATCTCCCCTGAAAAAATTGATACTCGATCAACTGTATTTAAAAAGAAAATCATTTTTAATACTTTAAATCTTTTATATGCAGGAAAAAATAGAGGGTAAATTTTTATCGATCGTACGACATTATTACAGGAAAAAAGCTCAGAGAATTAATGATTACGATCTTCGTCATTATCGTCATTACGATTTTTACGCTTATAGGGCGATAATTTTTGATAAAATGAAAATAAGTGGTTACGACATTCGGCCCATTTTGAACAGAAATATTATGCAACTAATTTTTTTATACTTTGATATTGTTATATTTTAAAGAATTTAAGTTAATTTTTTTCGATAACATTGACGAAATTTTTAATCTGATATTAATAATAAAATTCTGTGAAAGGAATTTACATGATCTTTGCAATTGTTTGCAATTTTGATCTCTGGAAGCATTTTACAAATGACAAAAAAGTTAATGGAAAGATCTAAAATAATTTTATCCTGTAGAATGTGAATCTCATTTCGGAAAATTTAAGCAGTTTTTAGAATCATTTCGAAAGAAAATTGTTTTTCCTTTTTCAATTTCATTTTTTTTTTTTTTGTAGAATCTTTAGTTGTTTAATTTAAAGAAAATTCTCATATTTATAATTTTTTTTAATGGGAAAGTAGTTTTTTTATGAGTCGCTTTTTATAACAGATAAAAACAGTATTTAAATCTCGATTTTTATTATTTATTATTTTTGAAATGTAAAAAATTCAAATAAATTTCTTTTTTTATAAAACATTAAACTTTTAAGTCTAATAAATAGAGCGGGATTCGAATAAGGTATTTGTTAAATGGTGATCCTAAATATAAATTATCGTTGAAAATTATAGCGTCGCTGAAGCCTGGTACTGAGCCATCTAACGAATGAAGGCTTTCGATCACTGTGCCTTTATTTGACAAATGTATCACTGTTGAACGTTTTGGTCGAATAAATGTCATCGGCTCAAAGTGTCCAACCTTTAAGAGAAATAATAATTTATTTTACTAATAAGTTTAAAAGTTCGTCTTTAAATTTAAGTTAAAATTTAAACTGAAAGTGGTTATTCATGTGTTAATGCGAACGGGG
>AGDA01091046.1:0-11930 GCA_000281935.1 Mengenilla moldrzyki | reverse complement strand
TGTTCATGGTGTATTCCTGATTTCGATGCCTGTCATTCGTCAATTCATGTTGAAGGGGAGACCTGCGGTGCATTGATCTTAAACCCAAGAACTAAGACTAGATTTAAAGATCCTAAAAGTGCTTGGGCGCAGAATGCTTCCTGTTGAGGCATTATTATTCACAAATGCAGATGATGACGCCACGTTAAGGTTGTTTCTTACTGTTGTCATTGAAATTTTTTTATTATCATTCTGATTCGTCAATAAATTTATATAAACCCGTAACAACTTATGTTTTCGATCCTTGTTATGAATTTCGAACTAGAGTCTGCGCACAAATCCAAAGAGCCTGAGCGGACTACTCTTGTAATACTCGGAGAGGGGGTAGTATGAGAAGTGGGGCGCGTTACAATATACATTATAAGAAACACTGGAAAAATGCCAAAACGAGGTTCTTTTTAAACTGGAGCCAAACTATCAGTTACCCCAAAAAAATATACTTAAGTTTTTTGTAGACCTTTGTATTCTACATATTTTTTATGGAGGCCATTTTTCTAAAAAATGAACCATGTTTGAGATAAAACGACTTATATGTTTTGTTAGTGTTCAGTTCCAACCCCCAGAACTCAGCCCCAAACGAATTGGGACACGAATATTATATGTTTTTAGAAATGCCAAGATATGTGTAATTGAATGCGGGCATTTTGATCAAAATCGGGACGATACATCTCGGAACCTTTCTTTGTGAGTTTAAACTATTTAAAATTGTTTAAATTTTTAAGTTTTTAAAAACAAAAATTTTAAGACCTCTTGAAAGTAGTTAATTAAATAATAAAATAATTTATACGGGTGCATTTTTAAATACGCAACGACTTTAAACACCAGCGCGTTAATAATAAACTCACTTAATAAAATAATAAATTTTTATTTTGTTCCAGAGGACAAAATTTTATATTTTTTATCCATTTCCAACTGTTTGACTCTAGCATAACCAAAACTTCCTAACAACACTAATATGTTTGAAAGCCACCAAACTAACGGCTTCGATTCGTTGAACCAATAAGTAGATAAAACTGTTTGAATACAAGCTTTTGCTGTCCCCGATACATTATTTGTCAATGGTGAAGTCACCTTTTATAAATAAGATTTAAAAAAAGAAAACAGATGAAAAGGCGAATGATCAAACAACATAGTTAAGTTTTTTTTGCAATGATACTAATAAGCGACTTTGTTATTTCTCTTTTAAGGTCATAAATGATCATTCACCTTTTTGCAGAAATGCATTTTTGCTTTCAAATGAAATACTTTTATTTGCAGTGATATCAAGAATCCAATACTGAAACCGCAAAGGCCACCAATAATTATCAAAAGAAACAAATGGAAGTCAAATGATTTTAAATAAGCGGAAATTTCGCTTAATTCACCCGAAACCATTATAAGTGGTAAAAATAATAAAATTGAGTAACTATTGTTAAAATATGTTAATGTCCAAACATCATTATTGATAAATTCCAAGTTTCTTTTAATTAAAATTGAATAGAATGAAATAAGAAATGAACCGATTACGCCAAATATTAAACCCGGTATAGATAATGAGCCTAGAAGAAAACAAATTACACCATAGAGAATTAAATTTTCATTTTTTTATTTAAGATGGTATAGTAGAAAGGAATGTAAATTAAGTTAAACTATGCATTAAGTTTGAACTCTTAAAATGTCGTGTTCATCTTGTGTTTAAGTTAAAAAGATAAATAAGGTTGTTTAAAAAATGAAGGCAATAACAACAATGTTAATGGAAAAATCGCATCGTCTATGTTTTATAGTGCCAAAATTCTTCACATCGGAACAATAACAAAAATATACTAGATTCAAAAAAAATGTTTACACGATTTGACACTAATAATATTCTGTTAAACATTTCGAATTTAAAAACTAGAGTAGAACGGGGCTAAGAGGTCCCGCACTTAGTAAGAAAATATTTTTTGTGGGTGTAACAATTTCATAAGATATGAAGTTGTTATAAATGAGTGAGCGTGGTGAGTGAGGAACATAAATCGCATTATTTGTTGGTTTTGATATGTTCAAACATCCAATTTAATTTTCCAACTTTGAAGACCCCAATTGTTTGATGAAGATTAATCACGATAAATCAACGTTAATGTTGATGAAAACCAATAATAATTTATTGTTGCACGTTTAGATTACAATAAGCAATCACTTTATTTCCAAACTTAATAACACATATTTTTAATATTCTTTTTTTTATTATATTAATTTTTTATTATTTTATATTTGCAATAACTTTGCACACTCTCACACTCTTATTTAAACTGCACAATTTTCTTCTTTTTTTTATACATGAATGAGAACAAAATAAGCAAAAAACATATCCATTTTTAAGCATGAAAACACGCGTTAACATTTGTAAACAAAAATTAAAAAAATAACTTAATTTATAATGAAAAAGCAAAATGTATATAAAATATTATTTTTAAAGTCATTTTCAATGCCAATGAAAAAATAGCATTATTTATTGCAAAATTGTCACTGAACTATTTTTGGCAATTTTTCAAATATGTTTTACACTTACAAGTAAAAAAAACAGTTATTGCACTCGCATTTTTTTACAAATACATTAATCATTCATAACAAAGTAACAATAAAATAAAATTCTTTTTATCCTTAAAAAGCATTGTAGTAAATAGATATACGAACATGATTGAAAATTTGCGCAAAATTTTACTAAAGTGAGATTTTTTAAACTTTTTTTTTTGATCTGAAGAGTAATTTTAACCATAGAGAAAGGAAATTGTTATTTCTCTATGATGTTAACATAGGTTAAAACACTTCGTTTGTATATTTGGCCTTTTAAATGTGTTGTTACCTTTTCATTTGTACCAATAATATTTTTTTAAAAGTTAATAGCTAAAAAGTGTCCCTTGGGCTAAAAAGATTAACCAAAAATATATTTTTAACACGTATGTTAAATTTTTTCATAAAAATGTATTTTTATAACATTATAAATAAAATGATATGTTTGCGAAATTCAAATTTTATTCTATTCAATAAAAATAACATAATTTAACTGCACGCAAATTTTCTAAACCGAAATATATATATGGGGCTGCAGGTATGAAATTTCAGTTTTATTGTTAATTTGAACATTTTAACTAATGAAGTTTGGTAATAAAATTTAAATAGTTCCTGGAAACAAATTAGAGTCGTAAACATTCAAATGATTTACGACTTTAATGAATTCTCGAAACGGGAATTCCATACAGTTAAAAATATGTTACTTTAATATAATCGGTAAAATATTAGAAATATGTTAGATTAGCATAATTGATAAAAGTTACAAATATCCTATTTTAACATAACTGGTAAGCTGTTGGAAACATTTTAATTGAATTGCAAATTTGCTAAAAAACAATTTTTTTATATAGTCTCTCATTTCACTATTCAACGTTCAATGACAAAAAACTAATTCTAAATAAAGAAAAAAGACATAAGCAGACTGTTTCAACCAATTCAACAAATAATTCGTTTGGGGTTCTTTCGGGTCACTAAAATTTCTTTTCTTCGTCGAATTATCAATGTTATAATATTTTTTTATAACATATTTTAAAAAACAAGTCTTTTTTTCTCATTATTAGAAACGTTTTCTAATAACTTTTTTAAGCATTTTCGACAAAATTTTATAATAAGACGATCGTAAAATGTGTTTTTTAAAACATATTTTTGACATTTTTAAAAATTGAATAATAATAAGTTTTTAAAATAACAGTGAACACTTTTTAAAAAACATTGATAAAACACACTATTAACAATTTTATAAAAATTTTTGCGTATTACGTTTTTAAAATATTATGCTGAAACACTTTTAATCATTTTTATAGCTTATTCTAAATAACATTCATATAATGTATTTTTAACATGTGTTAAATATATGTTATAAAGAATTTCGTATTTATAGGATTTTTTTGGCACATAGGATGCAATTCATTACCGAAAAATCGAACTTTAATTTTACAGATTACCAACTTTACATTATTAAAATTTATGGTATATTTTTTAAGCCAATAAACTTTATATAAATTTTTTATTAAATACTTTTATTTTACTATTGGAATAAAAATTTGATTTTTTTGAATTATTAAAATACAGAAATGCACGGACTTATAGAAATGGACTGCTCATCTAATGTTTTTCTTGTCAGTCGACATGAATAAACCTCTTACAAACTGCGTCGACACCTTTTTCACGTTTGAAATTTTAAAATTTTGAATTTTGAATTAAATACTGAATATAAATAAAGTAAAAAAGTGTGAATCTTGTGGTAATCGTAACCCAAACAATAATTTTTTCAGGTAAGATGATTTCTTTAACGGATGTTTACATACTTTTTCTTAAAATCAGATTTCCAACATCAACGGTTTGTAACGAAGTTTTTTAAAAACATGGAGAAGACCGTTTCGCACAGCCTCAAAACGTAAGAGGTCTATGATATCGGCTGACAAGAAAAGCAATAGACGAGCAGTCCATTTCTATAAGCCCGTGTAGAAATGAGACTATGAACATTGATATTTGGACGTATATAAGAGAGGTTGCCAGACTTTTCGGAAACCGATTCATTTTTCAAAATTTGAAATATTTTTTGAGCTAAAATATAAAACGCATATAAAAGTTATCTGAAAAAGGTACTAAACAACTTTTTTTTGCAGAAATTATAAATTATAATTTTTACAGAAATAAATATTCACTTATCTTGATAGTTCATAAATTGGTTACAACTTTGAACTTAGTCACTTATATTTGTCTTCAGTGATTTCAAAGACATTTTGAAACACATACGGAATGATAATAATTTTTTGAAGTATAATTGCATACAAATGAATTGGAAATTCGGGTACATTTATCATGAGCCACAAATAATCTTTCAAAAAGACACATATGATTCGCAAGCCGGTGTTTAGTCACCGTTGGTATATAACATTTAATATAAAATTTCTTTAGTAAACCTTAAGACATTAATAAATTAGTCATAGAAAATTGACCAAAATATTACAATCATACATTAGTTTAAAAAAATATTTTCTGCAAATACGATATAAGCAAAATATATATGATTTGTGTATGCATGGTAATTTTAAAACAAAAAAAAAAACATAAATTATGGAGTCCAAACAAGCAATTACCTGCTAAATTTTCCTGATCGATTCCAAGTAGAAATCCAAAAATGATAACAAAACAAAATACAAGTGCATTCCTAGACGTGGTTTTCTTTAAAACGATAAAAGTCAATATTACATTAAAAACAGTAGTCAAACATCGCCCAACATAATAAAATGAAACATTGACATATTTCAGGCACAAGTTATTGGCAGCAATCATTAAAGTAAAAACCACTGATAGAGGAAACATCTGTAACATTTGTATTTAGCTTTAGAATATTTTAATATTTGAACTGCCATTAAAGTAAGAGGTTAAACAATAGATTATTTGTTTCAAAATAAAATAAAATTTTAAGAAAATTTATTATTATTTCTTAATTTTCAAACATTTTGTCCGTATTTGAAATATATAAATATACATTTCATTAATTTTTTTATAACTGCTTATAGAACTGAAATTTTGTACATCCCTTAATGCGTATCACAGCACGTTTATAAACATGCTAATGCAACACAAACGTTTTGTAAGATGTTTTATAATTTTGAATAATGTTAAAAATATGTTATTTTAAAATGTTTGAAACATATTTCTTTAAAGTTCTTTAATTTGTTTCTCTATATGTTTTTGTTGTTATTATTATATACATTTGATAGTATTTTGTAACATGATCGTAAATGTGTCTTCAACATTGTCTTGACACATTTTTGTTATTATTTTTGTGATTTATAAATAAGCTTTTGTAACATGTTTTTAAAATTTTATAATGCTATTTTACAGAATTCTGATTACTGTTTTTATATTACGTCATTATGTTTTGAACATTTTAATTGTTTTATAAAAAATTTAAAAAAGTTTACAAAAATTTTTTAAACTATATAGTTACGTCTGTTGCGATAATTCGATACTGACTAAATGTGTTATATTTATGACTTGATAATATTTTCATTTTAAAGTGCATTAAAAAACAATTTTTTTTAATTAGATGTTTTATTTTTAAATATGTTTTTAATTGATTAGCATCAAACATTGTTTAACTTATTCTTGAATACGAAGGAAAAACGATAATGTAAAGCTGAATATCGCAAATTTCCAAAGACGTTTCACATTGAATATTTTGTTATGTAAATTATGCAGAAAAACTATTATTTTGGTGTTAAAAATTAAAAACACTTGCTGTAATATGAGTAAAATTAAAATAAGAGTGTTTTTTCTCGAGTATAGTGCCCCTTAAGAATATAAATTTAATTAATTAATTGTTTGAAAGGAAAAATTATATATGTAATATAACGAACGTACATTGGTTTATATGTTGTGACCAAAAGCTTTTTAAGCCCCTAAAAAAAACTGAAAGAAATACATTTTTTTTTAAAAATTTAAAGCAAAAAAAAGCTCAAAATTCAAAAAGTTATTTAGATTTTTTGTAGATTTTTTAAAACTGCATAACTCTTACCGAAATCATTTTTTCTGAAGACGACGATTATTCGTGATATAAGAGTTTTTATGTTTTGCTAGTATCACTTTTTAATATATAACACACTCCAAGGATATGACTAAACGAATAAGGGTACTTGTAAAAAATTGGTGACTAGCACCTGGAGAAATATTCTTGTGAGTAGCTACTAGAATCAGATTTTAGTACGAGTAATTTTTTAGTAATTAAAAATTATCTGTAAAAAGAAGGGATGATTACAATATTTTTATTTCTAAGAAATTGACAAATTCACACTGTCTTAATGGACATTTGATGAGTTCTTGAGCTAGTAAATTTGATTTTTCAATAATAAAGAAAACGAACAATTTTTTAAGTTCGTTGTCAAAAGTAATATAAGTGAATGATTATTTTAAAATTAGTAATATAGATGTTAAAAAGCAACGAGAGGTTATTTAAAGCCCAAATACAAACACCAGTTTTGAAATAATCAATTTATTTATAACAGAAATGTTGAAAAGTAATCGGCAGAGCCATTTTGTTTTTAAGACTATAATAAGATGATTAAAAAGTGGTGTTAAATTTCAAGTGTTTTAAAATCGTCAAAAACGTCTTTAATGAATTGGAATTTGATCATTACTCCTTTTCTATTTTAATTGCTGTTGGTCTTATTTCAGTTTCATTTTTTGTATTGCTTAGGAGGACACTTAGTGGCATAAAAACATTGTATGAATGGTTGCATAAAGATTTATATAGCAAAAGACTATCTATATAAAAGTTACATGTAGAAAAATGTTTTCTTGATGATAATTAACTTAAAAATTGTTGAAAGAGTATTTTAAACACAACTTTAAGATAAAAGTGGTTGTAGGGAAGCATACCTATTTAAAAGTACACTTAATTCTTTTTTTACGTGAATATAACAAGATTTTTCGAAGTGTGTACGAAGTTTTTAAATTATTTATAGAGCTTTTTTTCACATTTCCTTTGATTCTAAAAGTTAAAAAGAAAATACATTTAATATTTTTTAGACCTATTCATCCTTCAACAAAAATTTTTACACAATTTTTTTTGAAGAACTATCTACGTGTAAAAAAACAATTAGGTAAGTTATTGAGCATTTGTATATAAACTTGTTGTTACTGGGTGTCCAAGTTTCAAAGCCCCTGCTGGTATCGAAACATAAGCTAGCATCGAGACGCCAGCATTTTTTATTATTGCTCGCGGAAACATATTCGTTTTTCATAACAACAAAAAACTAGTCTTTCACTATCGCGTTCACTTATCGGAACTGATAATAGAGCAAAAGAAAAATTATGGTATTAGTTTTCATCTTTGTTCTGATAAACCAACTACTGAACTATACTACCGTTAACAACTCGTTCGGTCGCAATGTTACTAGCAAGCGGTGAACTATATTAAAAGTAAATTACTTAAAACCGCACTTTTAAAAAAGGATAATTATATATAGAATTAGTATCATGTTATTACGAAAAAATGCTTTATTTACTAAATTGGCAGTTTAAATGCTATTGAAATTACAAACTTTTTTCGCAATATGTTTGTTCATTAAATCGTTGATTTCAATTAAGTTTCCATTATAAAAAAAGTTAAAAATTCGGCATAAAAAAACACTAATTATACACTGGGTCCATGTAATTGTCAATGGGGCGTTAAAACTTAAAGACGAGAACAATATTTTATTGATAAATACTGTAGTGATTGACGTGAACCTAAAATGAAAATCCAGTCATAAGAAAGAAAACACTAATATAAATATCGCTTACTTCGGCATCAGCGGTTCCCAACCTGGGGTACACGTAGCCCTGAGGATACGCCGTAGATTGCTTAGGAGTACTTTAGAAAAAAGTTGTAATTGCGGCAAAAATTCAAAAAATAAGACAATATTTAAAAAAAATCTTATTGTCGTTTTGAAAATAAATTATTTTCAAAATTCTGTTCATTTAATACAATTACAAAATAAAGAATTTTCTAACATTAAATTTTTTTCATTGAAAAAAATTAATGATATGATTTCAATTTATACTCCTAACACAAAATATCGAAATGAAAAAAAGAAAATTACATAACGAATAGTAAAGAGAAGTACAAACTATATGACTCGAAAAGGGTTACAGTAATTGAAAAAGGTTGGGAGCCGCGAATTCACTTAATTACATACAGAAAAATTTTGCTAAATTAAAAGCTTCAATTACATTTTTGATTAAAAAGTTATAAAGCGCAGTTAACACTTTCCTTTTATTCCAATGAAAAAGTTTCGCCTATTGTTAAAATTTAATATACTTAAATAGTTATATACCCCAAATGTTCAATCGAAGGATAATCAATATTTTTTAGAAATAATAAGCATTTTCAATAAGTAGTAAATATGTATATATGCACTAAATTATTACCCTGATTTTACACGGGTTCATGAAATCGAAAAAATAAGACGACTTCCATTTACACTATGGTCATGTAATGAAATTAAAGTAAAGTTAAGTAAAACTTGAAATATACTTTATTTTTTGCTTTTACCATTTGGAAGAAACATTAAATTTTTTTGCTCGAAGGAATTCAACTACAATGAGAAATGACTCTTAATATATCCGTATAAACATTTTTATCTAGTACAATGGTTAACAACTAGGAATGAAAAAAAAACTTAATTATGATGGAATGAAACAAGTTTCTGTGCGGTTGGTGATAAATATATGTATTAACATGATATTATGGTGCATAAAATTTCATTTAATTATATTAATTACTCATTAATTTGAATACTAAAAAATTTAATAACGCATGTTTCCAGTATCGTTTATTTAATTTTGTGTTTCGAATCATAGACAACTTAATAACTTATCATCAACCTCAATAAATCGATGACGTATTTGCTATTAAATAGGTAGCTCCCCGTCAACCAATTATCCTTATTGATATCATTGTGATACTCACAATCACCGTGATATCATTATGATTTTACAGAAATATTACCTTTAGGTTCACCTCAAATTTGGTTGGGAGAGTTATGCGCACTAATCAAGATGCGTTATAAAACAAGTGTTCACTTGAGAGCTAATACAATATTTTCTCATTGAAACATTTTTAATACACAATAGTAACAATAATAATAATAAATATTATGACATCTAAATTAAGTAATTAGGTGTGACTAAAGTCTGTGTTAGAGAAAAACGATTTGCCTTTTCATTTATTGAAAAATTAAGAGAAACTTCATTTTGCGCTGGGTAGCTTTCTTCACTATTATGCTCGCTTATAAAAGGAAGTCGAATGTCATAAATAAGGAGAGAGCGATGCGGTAGTTACATTGATAAGTAATCCATTATTTAAGCCGTGGTTTTCACATTTTGATAATAGCAACCGTGAGAAATTGTTCCAACTGTTCAAAAAAGCAGTTATTAGACATATAAAAACGAAAGTAAGAAATGAATCGAAGTTTCAAAAGTTATCACTTTTAAAAAACAAAGTGCTCTTCTCTTATCAATTATAAATTATTGTGATTTTGGTGATCAGTTAAATAAATAATCCAGGCGAAGATCCTGACGAAATGCCCCGCAAAAACATTCAATATGAACAGTGGATGTTGATCATGACAGTAGAATTTAATATAATCCCTTTTTATAATCTGTTGGAGTCTAAAATTATTATGGCTGAATTTATTCTTTAAATAGCTTAGTAAAAAAGCCACTAAACATTTCAGGATTCATCATGATAGCACTAGACCTCACACTAATAAGGTTGTACAGGATTTTTTTGATTAAAAAAAAATAAAAACATCATTTAAACGCAACCATTATAATCACCTAATGTAGGCCCTTTAGACTACGGCTGTTTCGCTCAATTGAAAAGGCAGTTGAAATCTGTTCACTACCAGAGTAAGACTAAGTTTGAAACTAACCTTGGAGCGGTAGCCATGAATCTTACAAGGAAACTTCCCCAGGTGTCAGTCGCCGATTTTTTTCAAAGTACTCTCATTCATTTAGACATATCCTTGAAAGAAGAAAAGTGCATAATTTTCGTGCCCTAATTCTCTTGGGGGTGAGATATAAGGGTTAACATGTGATAGTAGCAAAACTTAAAAATTCTTATATCTCGAATACTATTTTTCTTTTGGAAAAATGACCTTAATAAAAGTTATGCAGCTTTGAAAAGTCTACAAAAAACCTAAATAACTTTTTGTAATTTGAGTAGTTTTTTAGCGCGAAATTTTAAAAAAACTGTGTTTTTTCAGTTTTTTTAAGTTTTTACAAAGCTGTTGACTCACATATAGACCGATATATGTTTGTTAAATAAAACACGTAGTCCTTTTATTAAGCAATTGATTAATTTTACTTATTTTATTAGGGGGCGCTGAAATCAAGAAAAAACTATTTTCCATTTTTTTTGATTTCATTCATATTAGAGCAAGTGTTTTTGCGTTTTAATACTTAAATAATATTTTTTCTGCATAATTTATGTAATAGCAAAATACTTTTGATATTTTTTATGTATTTGCGTTGTTTTTTTTTTATAATACGTTTTGTCATATGTGGTTTATAAAATAACTCCTAGTGATATTGATCTATTCGTAATAGTAGAGTGAGTTTTTTTTCAGCATTGATTTAATGAATAAAATTAAATAAAATTTTCAAAATTTTTTATACTTTGTTAACATAAATTTCATTAGGCTCACGAAAATTTGAGTTTTAATGAAACTAAATTTTTATAATATATAATAAAGAGACGAACGTCGAAGTAATAGTGGTTTTCTAAAAAATAATATTTAAAACACATTTTTTTCAACCATCCACATCCAATAAATGCATATTAATCCTGAATATTAGGAATTAAATTGGATCTAACACTAAATGCAAAACTTTCAGGTGCGATAAAATTTTGTGACTTGTCATGTAAATAATCACTTTTTTACTATGCATACACTAACACATCCTTAAGCCCTGTTGATGAAACAGCTTAATCATACATACACTCACAAAAAAGTTTACCTAATTTTAGTAAGTGTATTGACAGTGTTTGTCGCAAGAAAATTTTCTACGTATATTTATAAAATTTTAGTAAATTTCAGTACAGAATTCATAATTTTAGTAAAATTTTTCACCTTTTAACAAAAGGTTTAGAACAAATAACATTTTTAAATAAAATTTAAAAAAACATCACGTTTCAAACATTATTTTTTTTAAAAATTATTAGGACTTTGACTTTCGTCTCTTTATAATATATTATAAAAATTTAATTTTCATTAACACAACAATATTCATAAAACAAATGAAATTTATAGTAATAAAATTTATAGTAATAAAATTTATAGTAATAAAATATAAAAAAATTT
>AGDA01090988.1:0-11451 GCA_000281935.1 Mengenilla moldrzyki | reverse complement strand
TTGGTGTTTTATAGCTAACAAAAAATTAGCATACTTCAAAACATTAGGAATAACTTATTTAGAACATCATTGCAAAACGGAAAAAAAACCTCTATAAACATGTTTTGGTACATATGGAAAATAAAAAATTTTAAAATTTTAGAATCAGCAACTTTGATTGTTAGCGAAAAAGTAAAAAAATTGGCAGAATTTGGCATTATTTTTTGCAATTGTATATACGTAGTTAAAAGATGTTTTAACATACAGCAGAGTGGCGCAGTGGAAGCGTGCTGGGCTCATAACCCAGAGGTCCGTGGATCGAAACCATGCTCTGCTAATAAAATTTTAATTTTTTTTCATCGGTATACTTTTTATAAGATTAGTAAAAATAAACTTTTATAACAAAATTATAGAATAAAGCTCAAAAAAGCTTAAATTATTAAAGAACTTTAGCTTGAGCATCAACAGATGTCACTACTAAAAAAAGCATTACCGAATTGAACTTTATTGTTCAATTTCAATTCAAATAGAACTACCGAATTGGTGGCTTTAATCGCCATTTGTTGTTCTGTGGCAATATGCTATGATGTCATCGTAGTCGCAGTTGTGCGCGCGGTTTTGCGCGACACTAGCGGAAAAACGGGGAAACTGTACACGCGACGTCGACATCGACGTCGCTTTTCCGTCGAAATTTTCGCATTAGTTTCGGTCGGAAAGTTGCGCTGTGCTGGTGACCGTTTTTTTGCACGATCGATTTTCGCGTCGCGGAAATTTCGCAATCTGCGAATCACTGCTTGATCCGATTGCCGCAAACCTGGTTGCGATTTTCCCGTTTTTCCGCCCCGATCGCATTCGCCGTGTTCCTTCGCTTAGCGGCTTACCACCAAATGCCGCAACGCAACTGAACGGTAATCGCCGTTTCCCCGCCTCTGATTTGAGCTTTTGCGTTTGCCACTGTCTTTGCCGTTTGTGCGCCGCTAGTTTCCGCAACGTTCGCTTTCATTTTTGCAAACATTTCAAGGCGAAGGCTCGCGTGCGCTCCCTTCTTCCGCTCAAAAGCCGCGTAATTCCACCGCCCCCTTGTTCTATGGAAACGCACCCCTGCAAATTATAAAACATATAAACAGTAGTCATATTGGTGATTTTCGATTAATGCTAGCGTGTTGATCGACAAATTCGCTACATCACGTAGATACTATTACGTTCTTCATATACTATTTTGCTCCTAACATATTGTATAGACTTCTAGAAAAAAATAACACTGTGCCATTCGGTGACTCTACAGTGTCATGCGTTAGCTATCGAGGGAATGCCGATGGCTCCATTTTGGTACTATTAGGAAACCATCGTACAAACACCGATGACTCTATTGTGGTATTCAAACCTATAGAAAAAATAAGACATAGTGTTAATTAAAAAGATATATATGTATACACACTGTCGTCAAAAGTTACCGCACAACATGCTTGTCTCAAAAATTAAAACAGGTTTTCTTGTTCTGAGTGCCCCTGCTCATCATATAGCACAACGGTTCCCAACCTTTTTGTACTCTAAAGCACACTTTAAGATGTTGGCACGGTAGCAAGTGTTACCTGTTTTTAATTGTCAAGCTCATTCCATAACTTTCCGTTTTCCCATAATTTATTTTCTTATATTCATAATTTGTAAGTAAATAATAAACGAAAATGAATTAAAATTATAAATTATTCAAATTCCACGCACACGGGAAATGAATTTCTCTGTTGAATAGTAGCAGGTACGGGGTTGGGAACCCCCGAAGTAGCATGAGAGTAGTATTTCGAACTGTAAAATTTAAGTCTATATATTTTTCTATAATAAATAGTTTAACAATTATACGTCACATTTGTTACTATTTCACTTCCATCAAATAATTGAAAAATTAATCTATTTTTGGTCATAAAAGTAAATTTTTCTTTAGTGGTTTGATACAAGGAAAATCGTAAAATATAATTACTGGATGTCGTTTATCTAATGACTTCAAGAAGCCATAAAAATTTGTACTATTATTTTATTACGTTTTCAATAGGACTAATATTTTTTTGAATTATTAAAGAATTAAATTTTGAAAGAGCTAAAAATAAAATAAAGAACTATTGTATTTATGAATAAAAAATAAAATATAGGTATTATCTGTTAACAAGTCAAGTGCGAAATAACTAATGGTATTTACTGTAATTTAATTTACTTCTTATTCACCTTTCCTAGGATAAATTTTACACGTTTTTTTTACGAAAAATTCTAAATTTTCTAAGCAATTGAATATTTCCAAATACATCATTAATCATATATTTACGTATTTGAAATTATTCCTTGTATACATTGCACAATTTTAATCAGTGTAATAAAACATTGAAAAATTTTATCAATCTGATATTTTCTTTATACAAATACCAACTCATTTATAGTAACCAAGTGAGTGTAGTAATATGTATGGTAAAAAGGCATTTTAATAAATCTGCCCTCAATACAATTCATTTAAGTCATAAGTTACTTTACATCACAGAATGTATTATAAAAATTTGTGTGCTGATAAGCGTATCTTTTTACGATAAAACGATTTAGTTAGAATATTATCATTAAAAATTTTGTCATTTAAGGTTACCATTTTTAGTTTCTTTAAATAAAATTATTGGTAAACACGCACTTACAAAAATAGATATTTAAAGTTAATTGAAATTCTATCATATGTACAGGATATCCAAATATATAGCGCACAGTTCTAACGCTTATTGTAAGAGAACTGTTTGATAATTTTCAAAGCGATTCTCGATTTTAATCATAAAAAAGACGGCATCTTTTACGTTCTCCATGCGCTGAAATTTTTTAATCAGACTGAAAAAATAATTATTGGTTGCGACACCAGATCAAAAAGATTGAATTAGCGATTTTCGTTAAAAATCGTCAAATTTTGTAATTTAATTTACACTTGAATGGTATGACCCTGGAAAAGTTCTTCTTGTGGTACAATGTTGACCACTTACACTGCAAATCCTTGTTGTTTTTATTATTTTGGTAATAGGATTTCACCATAAAAATTCGCTGTTCGATGCTTATACTAAACATTTTTATAAAAAGTCACAAAGCACTCAAAAGAAAACACGTAAGCAGTTTTAAAGATTGCCGTCTTTACTCTTGAAGAAAACCCAAACGTGAAACTTCCAGCTCTTTCCAAACGTCTACAGTAAACTTTGAAACTGTGCACTATCTATTTGGACACCCTATAAGTAGTTGAAAAGAGCTTTAGAACTGTAAGAAATTTTCATTCTAATGCATTAGAAATAATTTCTTTATTTTTATAGTAAATATAATGAAACTCATTTTTATTTTACATAGAAAAACTTAAAAATGTTATAATTTCAATAAAAATATAGTATGAAAATCTAAGAAGCCGCTTTTTGTAAAACTAATTGAACATTTTTAAAAGTTTTAAGGGGGTTTTAACTATTTTCACATACTATAAATTTTTTAGTAATTTTAAATGATTACTTTTATCAATGTGATTTTTCTCCAAATTTAAAAGTACGCAAGCGGTGAACAAACACTTCTACTATAGGGAAAAGTTAAAAATTACATTCGATTACTAAACATTTAGGTTATCCAACAAGTTTGGGTAAGTTGAACTAAATTTATCAATAGATTTTGCTAACCGAAATCTCCTTAAAATTGAATAAAGTTCAACCTAAAGCTGATTAAATGATTAATAAATACTTTTAAATATTATAACAAGAAATTATTATTTTACTTTACCAGTGACGTAGCGAGCTTAACTCGCGTCCAGAGCACAATAAATTTTTAGCGCCCCTTTATTCGAAAAGTATATAGCAGATGCGGGCACACATGATGCTATTGGGAGCCGCACAAAACTGCCTAAAAAGTAGTTGGATACGTCAAATATGTTTCCTTGATTATTTTATTGATTATTTATAATTAATATTAACTATTTATTTGCATTTTTTTCGATTTTTCTAACAGACTTTATTCTTCCTATTTATATTGAGTATCTCACAGATATTTTTGATATCTAAAATTAAACGTTGATATTTAAAATTCTATAAATAAAAAGAGTTTAATGAATTTAAAAATCATTCAATAAATTTTAGAAAAGCTCATTTTTTATCATTTGCCCACCTCTGACATTTATTCTTGTAAGATATACCCATTTGGCGTCTTTTTGTGAACAGCGCCCGATGCATGATTCTCCCTACCCTTTGCTCCCCCATCACTGCGCCAAAAGACAATTAACAAAAAATCTGTTTGTAATAAACAAACTAATTGGTTGCGCTTGTCAAACTACCTGTTATTAAATGAAAATTGTTGTTCGGTTACCTTTATTAACATTATTATCATCAACCCATGTGATAAGAGATTTATTAAAAGTCTTTGTGTATAAAGAATGAGCCAAATTTTAAGAAATCAAATATATAAAAACCATAATTTTTACATTAAATATGTTTTCGCGCGTATTTATAATTGAATGTCACGTACTTTTCGTCCAAGAATTTATTTTCGAAATGTACAACTTGTATAAAGTTAATACAATATTGTAGATTTGTAAATTGTATGTTTCAAAAATATACCTCTTGAAAACCTATTACTAAAACTTTTTAATGCAGCCTTTCAATTGCCAAAATAAAGCAATGTGTAACACTACTACCATATGCTGCTTCCCTCAGTTTTCCACAATTTCCACCGATTTTCTATCGTTTTTGGCTCACCCTTTGGCCTTTAGTGAAAATAAGTCGACTGTTTTTCCTCTTTCAAGTTTATTCGATCAACGTCATGGAAACGAACTGTTTTCCAATCTTTAAAAATAGGCATTAATTTCGGGAAATTTTCCAATTTCGATCTCTACTCACTGTTTTTCCTTTGCGTTTTTCATTGTGGAAATAAGGCATTTTTAGACGTAACGGAAACCGGGAAAACCGATGATTGTTTTTGAAAACTTTTTACTTTCTTCTTATACTCGTCTATAATTAATAATAAGTTTTTAAGTAGTAAAAACTATTTAGCAAAAAGTAAGGTTTTAATAGTGACTTATTGCATTCTAAACAAAAGTTAGGAGTTTTAGTTAAAACTTAACCCCTTGTGAATACAAATGTTGTGTGTAGTTTAAGCATAGTTGTATACGCATAAAACTGATAAGGCTCAAAAAGTCTAGTTCTCAAAGACTCGGGTTCGAGTCATGCCGACTCTAATGGTTATACTCACTTTTTTGCATCAGACGCAGCAAAATCAATATGGACTAAAATTTATAACCTGAGAAAATTCGGAACCGATAAAACTGAATTTTCCACAATTTTCAAAAGCTGAAAAACATGAGTTTTTTCAATTCAACCGATTTTTAAAAATTTAATACCAAAGAACTTGACTTTTTGCTAATTGAGTCAAATTTTTATCAATTTGACATTTTTATTCTTCAATCCTTTCGTTCGCCAATTTTAATATAAATGAATTGATGCCTGAATTTTATAGTTTAAACTTATGTTCAATTGTTAGTGCTGTGTACATGGAGAAAGAAAACGCTGCTATCAAGGGTGAACTATTTTTCCTTGATAGAAGCTTACAGATTGAATATATTTTTAGTTTTTTTATTTTTAATCGGTTTTTTATCAAGCGGAATAAAATAAAAGTTTGTTGTAATTTGTTTAAAAAGTTATTGTGAAAATCTGAAAACTTTATAATTTTAGCACCAAAATGGCCGTCGACAGTAATGGGCAAGGATCAAATATTTAGATCGCGGTGCACTGGTCAGAATATTTGCACAAAATTCCGTTCGAAAATAAAGAATGGTCTCTTGAATCTTCAATATTTTGCAAATATTATTTTATTTAAATGAATAAATATTTTATGTTTGCTCTTTACGAAGAGCTTTGAATGAACTGGTGTACTGTTCTTCCGTTTAGTTTTATTTATAAAATGTATTATATTATATTATTATATATATTATATACGTAATTATTGTATTATATATTTATAAATAAAAAATATATTATATTATAAATTACACAGTTTTAAATAAATTATTAAAAAAACTTTTCTTGGGGGGGTACAAGAGCGAAAAACGGGGTGTCTCGATTTGGTGTGAAAAAATTATGGTAACCCTAACATAAATGATATGTAATTTAAGATAGCCGCTATCGATCTATGTTATTAGTTTTATTGAAAATTTTTATCGAATTTAAAAACTATTTTTTAATGAATGAGCTTCAATAAATTTTTAGGCGTAGTTAGTGTTAATGATATTTAATAACTTTCATATTAAAAGTCAATAAAAAGATTATTAGTTGAAAACTTAAAAAGTACAATGTATTTTTTAAATAAAGAAAAAAATTATTTTTGATTTTTGAAAATAACGGCTTAAAATAAATAGGGTGAACATTTTTGACTTTTATTTTAAATGAAGCAGAAAATGGTTCTTATATTTCATGAAAAATTTCATTTTATTACACCAGGGGCTTCTTAAATTAGAAAATTATATAAAGGGGAAAAACAGCAAAAAATATTTATTCAAAAATTTCATATTTATTTTTAATTTTGTTGAGTAATGAGATAATTTTTTGTGCTAAAGTTATTTACTTTATATTTCATTAAACGTATATTTTGTTATGTACCTTTTCCGCTACGAGGTAGAGATCCATTTCATTAACGTAATAAGCCGACTAGTATAACTTTTTAATTAATTAGGTCGACTGTATATTCATAT
This sequence comes from Mengenilla moldrzyki, assembly GCA_000281935.1. NCBI lineage: Eukaryota > Metazoa > Arthropoda > Insecta > Strepsiptera > Mengenillidae > Mengenilla > Mengenilla moldrzyki. The sequence continues at coordinate 4,748 of AGDA01090988.1, read as the reverse complement.
AAGTGTTTTGGTAAATCTACCCTCAATAGAACTATTATGTTCTTCATAGGTTGCCTTACGTCAAGGGTGTCAAACTTGCGGTCCGCGGGCCGCATGAAACCCGAGGTAAAAATTTCTGTGGCTCGGTTAATATATTTGATCCAAAGTAAACATAAAATGGAAACGTAAATTAAAAAACTAAACCAGGAAATAAAATTAGTACACTTTATTTATAAATTGTCAACGTAAACAATAATTTAATTTTATATGTGTTTATTGTTGTGAATCCAAATGCGTTCGTTATTTTCTTATTATATTCTGTATTATAATTAATGTATTTGCTCTATTAATGTTGTGTAATTCTCTATATTTTTTGTTTTTAGAAGTTTAGGTAACCCGTGTATATACTTACTGCTTAAACTTATGAAAAAACATAAATTTTAAAATTGCTACATTGTAGTAACCTTTATTTGCTTATTTAGGATTTCTTTTCATAAAAGGAAATCCGTTATTTCCCCACTTGGCTACGTATATATACGGTGCGCGAGAATAATTATGTTGTCCAATTTCTTTATATTCATTCATTCTCGATTACGATGTGCGACAATATACTTGATATTTTAAGAAAAGAAAATAATCAGTTTTTTTCCTAATTTTTAAATGTTTTTTTATCATTTGACGAATAATCATTTTGCAACCGGAATCCAACATTATTACAATGTCCAAATACACCAAAGCTGATCAAATTTAACTCAAAAACGATTTTACTCAAATTCAGATCAAATATACGAGTGTTATTGTACTAAATTATTGAGCTAAATTTGACAAAAAACACAGAATTTTGATAAAATTAAAGCAATATTGAGTAGACATTCAGACCATAGTACATTAGGGTATAGTCATATAACAACATATAAGAAAATTTGGCATGTGAATGAAGGGAAAGCGTGCTCTTTTTTCACTTTCTGCTGCATTCATGGACGTAGAAAACATGGACCAATCATTGTATTGTTTGCACTGAAGAAAACATAAAACTGTTCGGCCCCAAGTACTCTTACCTATAATTTGAATTGTCAACAGTTTATGGTTTCCGTTAAGAAACGAATTTTTTATTTCTTAATAAATATATTTTCAGTTTAAAAAAGTTATTGTTATTTTATTAAATGTTTTTAATATAATAAAATAAATATAACTTCGGATTATCCTGAGAATTATATTTACACTTGATGCATATTCCTTTTCACTATTTTAATTCAAAAATTTAAAATGAAAAAAAGCTTCTGCGCATTAGAGATGAAACACGTCTATGTTTTCTTCAGCACAAACAATGCAATGATCGGCCCATGTTTTCTACATCTATGGCTGCGTGACATAATTCTGTGCGGACTCAATCTGAATTATCACACGAAAGTTATTCTATGTACACAAAATACAAATTTTGTGTTCGCACACACCAAAACAATTGGCGTGTAATTCCCAGAACTTTTATTTAAAAGTTACACCCTGATTCCCTTCTATGAGTACTGTTCACAATAAAAATATTTGTTTCTATAGGCATTAATTTTTGCGGACCACCTAAAATTAAGCATTGCTTATTTAACCCGAGATAGCTTTTGAGTTTGACACCCCTGCCTTACGTCATAGCAAGTTACTCATTTATATGTGTACAGATAAATGTATCTTTTACGATGAAAGATTTCAGTTAGAATTCTACCAACTTTTTATTTTAAAAACGTAGTCATTTAAAATTATCACTTTTTTAAAATTCTTTTATAAACATTTTGGTAAGCTTGTTTTATTTCCTGAAATTTAAAAGTGCGCAAGCGATAAACAAACCTCTAATTTGGAAAATGTTAAAAATGACCTTATCCCGAATACCAAACATTTAGATTTTCCAAAAAATTTTGTATAAGTTCACAAACAGACTTTCTTAGTCGAATTGCCTGCCTCTAAAGTAGTTTTATCAAAACGCATATTTGCTGCTTACATGATAATAAATTTAATTTTATGCTTAAAAATTACTATTATTAAACCTCGGAATTTTTTAAAAATATTAAAATTAAAACAATGTTATTAATCACAAAAAAATTATTCAGCAAAAATGTTAAAAATTGATAAACAAAAATATTATAGGTTTATAAATATATAAAATTTTGTCACGTTTTTTAGTGTAAAAGTAGTTCGAATTTTACTGTAATTTAATTTTCTTGAAATCGTTAATATTTTTATTTTATTTTTTATTAAAAAATTTACCCGCCGCTTAAGCTTTATATTTTTTTAAATCTTTATTTCATTGGTTTTAATAAGGGTTTATGTTATATCAGAGAATTTGACAATTTGTTCATGTTTGTATATATGTCCAAATGGAACTTAACCTTTCTTAAATTCTACTTTTGGAACTACGCTGATCAACTATTCAAGGCAATATGAACTGATTTTAATTTTTAGGCATTAAATGTTGAGTACTCCGGCTTGTGTTATTTTTAACATTTTCCAACAGTAAAACTATTCAGCGTTTGCATACATTTGAATTTCAAAAAAATCAGGTTTACAAACAATTTTGAGAAAAAACTTTAAAAATTTATAACTTAAACTATGAACGTATAAAACATGGACTGCTCGTTCTTTTGTTAAAATATAGGCAAACATGAAACCCAATTGTGAAGTACTGCGCATGATTTAATTCTAACGGTTTTGAGCCGCTAAATAATGATTTTAATGAGAAAATTTTTAATTAAAATTTGTTTTATTTTAAAACAAGGAAATTAATTATTAAAATTTAATTAATTTTTGCACACAATGCACTTATTCTGTTACTTAATCATCGCGTATAAAACCAAAAATTTTAAATTTTACGCCAAAAATTCAAATTTAAAATTTTGAAAACAAACGCAATAATTACGACCTAGGTTTCATGTTTGCCTATATCTTGACGAAACAACAAGCAGTCCATACATTATTCGTTCATGACTTAAACGATAAAGTTTTTAACGTAAAGAGTTGGTAATATTCTAACAAACAGGTATTTTGTAAAAGATGTCTTTACCAACATAATATAATTGAGTAATTTTTATGACGCAAAAACAACTTATGATGTAGATCAGGGGACATGATCTTTTAGAGACGCCAGTCCTTTTTAAAAAAAAAATTTCGGGCCACATATTCAAATTTAACTTAAATAGTGCTTTAATATCATATACCAGAGGTGATTAAACTCTTTGACAGTTCCAGCTATTTTCCAAAATTTGAAATAATTCACGAGCTACAATTAATTACATAATTAAGATTTATGTAAAAAAGGTATTAAAAATTCTTTTTATACAAAAATTATAATTATTTATTTCGCTTCTCTTGATAATTCTGAAATTTGTTATCACATTTCAATATTGCAGTAGATACCTAAAATTGGTATCTGAATACTGATACAGATACACTGCGTTAAGTATAAAAATATTTATAAAAATACTTAACCCGTTAAGTCTCAAGTAGCGCGATGGCGCTGTTGTCTTTTCATGTCGAGAAACTCCAGACGTTTCACGCGTTGTGTACAAATGACGCTGCGTTAGCAAGCAAAGCAAGTATCGAAGCTCATCGTTTTTTTCACTTATTTTGTAATTGTTTGAATCAAATCAATTATTTTCAGATATGTGTGAAATTGTTGATCTTATACATTCCGGTATCTTACTTTAAAGTACTGTATATTTTGCAGCGTTTTCATTCCCTTTTTTTGAGGGTAACTAAAGAAAATCATCGTTGATAGTAGTTAAGAACAAGTTGAAACTTGATATATTATTTTTAGAAGAATATAAAGCAATTTTATTCAAAAAGTTAAAATTCAAAAATTTTTTTATTAAAAAAATAATTATACATCACTTTTTGGTATTACTGGTTTTTCTTAAAATTATATGGGCGCTTTGCCGGGCTGCATACAAAGTTGCAAAGGGCCGCATGCGGCTGGCGGCTCGTAGGTTGTAAACCCTTGGCGTAGATCAGGGGTGGGCAAAAGCCGGCCCACTTGTTTACTTGATCCGACCCTTTGAAAAAACCCACGTCCATTTTTTTAATATATTTTATGCGACCGTATTAAAATCAAAAATTTACTATTACCGTTATCTATCAATAATTGCCAAATTTATTTCCGAAATTGCTTTAAAATAATACTTATAATGTTCTTGTCAAAAAAATCTTGAACAGGGTAAAAATCCACCTAAAACTTTCTAGTGTGTACAGCGTATGAGGTAAAGATTTCCGGCCCGAAAGGGATTTTGAAAATACCATTTTGGCCCGCGCTTAAAATTATTTGCCCACCCCTGGCGTAGATGATTAAGGTTAGATTTACCAAAAGATCATTAGTAGTTAATAAACATTCTAGTGTGATAATTTTATAATTTTTGTACCAAACTAAAAAAATATTGTAAATTTGAAACATAATTTTTCTATTATAAAGAAATAATATTTACGGCGGTTTTTATTAAATTAATGAATATTTTATTGAATTTCATTCTTTAATAACTAATTTTATAATAGTTTACAAAAATTAATTAATTTATTGTAGCACATATAAATAGTTTACTTGTTATTAGTAACTAGTTCATTTCATTAGTGTAGATCAGTGCTTCTCAACGTGGGGCCTACACCCCATCAGTGGGGCGCAACTGTTTATCAGGTGGGTCATGAGATTTTTAGGTAATCATTTGGTCTTTGCAGCAGTCACCAAGCTCAAGGATTTCATGAATAGTCCTGAATTTATTTATCTTTTTTCTTAAAAA
>AGDA01090948.1:0-10323 GCA_000281935.1 Mengenilla moldrzyki | reverse complement strand
ACGATATTTGTTGTTCCAGTCGTCTCAGAGCTCTTTCAGAGTACGTTTTTTGTAAAATGAAACTTTATGAGAGATGGAAAAAGGCTATAGAACATAATAAATTATATGTAAATAATAAATTAATCTTAAAAAGCAAATATCGTGTACTCATTTCGCATCAAAAAGGGAAGTAACTTATGAGACGCCCTAATATATATTCGTTATGAGATCATACTGAGTCTTATTATGATGTCAGAATATGAGGATTAGTTAACCGTTAGAGTACGGGAGAATTTTCTTATGTATATGCTAAAAGTCCGGGAAGAAATGCGTAGTATTATTTTTTTGGAAATAATGAAAGTGGTTATAATTAACACTAATTATTATCTAGCAAGTAATTTTACTCGAAAACTTATTTTTTATTTTCACTTATTACAAAAATGATTTGCTGCACAAATTCCACGAGCTCCTTTTTTACATATAGCACAAATTAAGTTAGATCTTTGCATTCTCGATACATAACAAGAAAAGCGCTATCGCGCTGTACCGCATTTTTGGCATACAACAAGTGAAGCGCGATAGCGCTTCCCCCGACTTAAATGGCTAAAGATCATTTCATATACTAACTTCATTTTGAGATCACAGTGATTTTTTTATATTAATTTTCACAATGATAGTCTTCTCACTTTTGACTGGAATATTAGTAAATAAACTTTAAAAAATAACTGGTGTTTTTGTTTTAATTTTTAACTTCTGTATAGATATTTAAATGTAAATTATTTTTCTTATTCAGGTGTGAGCAACCTTTTTTGACAAAGAGCCTATCCAAATCTTAATTTATTTCGGCGAGCCAAAAAATTAATGTTTATAAAATTTATCATCTATTCATATAAACACTGATTATAAAAACAGAAAATGTGGAAAAAAAGATCACATACAAAAAATAAGATACGAAGGAAAAACGAATATGTATGCTTGATGATTTTAGTGTGAAATTTGACACACTTGATTGAGTCATGTTAATTAGGTGAAATTTAATATTATATACATATTTAATATAATATACGCTTGTCGAACCGCATAAAATTATTAAGTGGGCCACATGCGGTCCCACAGCTACGTTTGCTCACCCCTGTTTTAATTTATATTTGCTGTGTCAAAAAATAAATAAATAAATAAATTGATTAAATAGCTTAATAAAAATTTCTTCTTTTTAATCAGGGTTATAGTTTTATGTGCACATTCATTGGAAACAAAGTATGAAATATCCGAAGCCCGAATTGGCAAAGTAGCCTTTTCTCCACGGAACACTTATTTAATTTATTGGCGACAGTATGTTTTTAACAAAGTTATACCTGAAAACCATCCGAACTTGTTCGTATTTAATTTAGTAACCGGCACACCGGTTATACAAATTTTACAAAAAGGCCTTCTGCTTAAACAGTACTTTTTAAAACAATAACTGAAATGTACTGTCCACTAATTAATAACTTTGTAGACATATTCAGTGGAGCTGTGACGATAAGTTTTTGGTGCGACAAAATCAAACAAAATTACATCAATACGGATTCGAAATTAGTCATTTAAATGAAGTAGTAATCGATTGCGAACCTGTGAAATCGTTCGGACTGTCGCCAATTGGTGCTAAGTTACATTTTGCAGTCCATATAGCAGGCGAAAAGGGCTCGCCATCTTTCATTAAGCTGTTGCGGCTCGAAAATGTGCCTATGGTGAAAATAGTTTCAAGTCGAAGCTTTTTCATTGGTGATTTCATCGAGTATTCGTGGAATGAGTCCGGTGACCTGATGTTAGCAATGGTTAATACAGAAAGCGATCAGACGGGCGTTTCGTATTATGGTAAACGAATGCTGTATCATTTTACGAAGAATGGGGATTCGTCTCAAGTGACGCTTAAGAAAGAAGGTCCTGTTCATTCGGCGAAATGGTTACCGGCTACGGAACATTTCATTGTGGTATATGGAACAATGCCAGCCTCCGTCACGATATTTGATGCGAAATGTGAACCAATATTTGACTTTGATCCCGGTTCTTTTAATGAAATTTACCCGAACCGATTTGGTAACTTTATTATTGCTGTGCGGTTTCGGTAATTTACCTGGCGATGTACAATCGTGGATGCTGGCATCAAAGCGCCAGAAAATAGAACAATTTAAAGCACGTGATTCCACAATTCTTGAATGGGCTCCTGATGGCGTTCATTTCATAACAGCTACTACAGCACCTCGCTTTAAGATCGACAATGGCTTCAAAATTTGGCATTATTCCGGGAGTCTGTGCTATGAGTTTGAGGTGAAAACTGGTTATGACTTGTGGGAAATTTTCTGGAGACCAAATGACCAATTCAAAACACCTGATGTACAGTTGAATGGAAAAGTCCAAGGTGCAATTGAATCTAGTAAACCGGAGGCATCTAAACAAGTATACCGTCCTCCGTGTATGGTTAGGAACAATCGTGAGCCAAATAAACCGTCTTTACCAGTCGGGTTTACTATAAAAATTCAAGAGAAATCTGTGAAGAAGAATAAAACTGTTGTAACCAAAATGACGATGCTTAATACTGATGACGACGATAAAAAAGATGATGAATATTGGAAAACTTTCGATTTTCAAAAAGAGCTAAAAAAACTACGTAAAGTATGTGAATTTATAAGTTTTTGTTTCAGAATTGTTTTAATGAAATCTACGTAGAAAAATGTGTAATAACGGCCCAAAAAAGTAAACCTTTGTGAACCACTGACTATCTGTGTTGCTGATAAGCAAATATTATGATCCTTAAATTGGTGATTTCAAAGTGAGATGCACATCTTAAAAGGACTAGTCTAGACTCATGAATTATTAGCGTCAGTCATCTACTGATTCGGGAGTTATTGTTCTATGAACCTAATCATAGTAAAAAATGTAAATCATTAAATCTCACAAGGAATCATTTCTAGTTGTCTGGTCCCCATTTTTTTTTCTTTGTCTACGTATACTCTCAAATGAAAAGCCCCATATTCATTTCCAGCTGTAACTCACTAGAGGATGAGGTTTGGAAGTTGAAAGTATCGCATGACACAACATAAAAATTAAAAGTACTTGTTATTTTGAAAAATGACCTTTATAAAAATTTTATAAAAAAGTTGTTTGAAAAATTTTGATCGGAATTTTAATTAAAACATAATTTGAAAAAAAAACTAATTTGTTCGACTTTCCACGCTTAAAAAACTTATTTAAAGCTAAATACAGGTAAACTTGTTAACAACTTTTTAAATTTTATTCTACATCTAAGTATACAAGTTATTTTTTTCGACATGTGATGCTGTATTCAGAAAATATTTGTTTTCATTGTTGACATGTACCTCGAACCATAATCAATATTTCGGGCAAAAATTGCATTATTTACTATATATATTGTCTATTGTCATAAAACAGAGGAATGAATGATTGGTTTTAAAAAAAATCACATACTTTTGGAAAAAAAGTATCATTTTTATTAGATTTTATAAACCATGATAGACTGTTTTTACATAGATTATATACGTATACATTGTTAAGTGTTTAATAACAATTTTTTTATAAAAGTGGTTCGAGGTTTTCATAACCGAAGTGTCGAATTTATGCAATAAATAAGACTATTTATGGTCATACGTGCCAATAAATAGTGTTTAAATGAACGATTAGAATTAAATTGAATTTAATTTGTGACCATGTATATGAAGAAAACTTTTGTTTATATTACTGATAAGTGCTGTTATTTACAAATATAATTTTATGTTTAATTGCCATCTTTTTTTATTATGATAATTAAGAATTTTATTACTTGATATTTGTGATACAATTAATTTTTTTTTTATTGTATCACTTTTGCGTGTTTTACTTTTTTTTTGTGTTCTATATAGAGCTTGAGTATAGTTATTATAGTAATATAGTTACATTCATACAACTCGCAAGGTTTGAACAGTTTATTGATTACTAAATGTGGGATTTAATAGCATTTACTTTTGTAAAAATAGTGCTATAAAATAACATTTATTTTAATAAAAAAAAGCAAAGTTGCAAAAAATTAGTGAAAATAGCAAAAAATAGCAAAAGTAACATAAAAAAATTTATTCAAAGTAAAAAAGCGTGAAAAATATTCACTGAAACATTAAAATTTTATCCAAAAAAAAATTTAATAACCTTTTTGTAGACAGTAATGTAACACAGTAATCATTTTCAATATCTCCTCATTAAACTTATATTTTTTACTTAATAACGTATTTTTGTCAACTGAAAAACCCATTTCGCTTCTACATTTGTAATTGGAGCATATTTACATTTATTTAAAAACATGTTATTTTTTTTCAAATTCACTAGTACGACTATGAATAAAATTATAATAATTCCGTAAAAATTGAAAGTCATTGTTCTTTGAAAAAACAAAATATGGTTTTTGTTTGATAATTCCTTAATTTCCTTCTGAATCATACCATTTTTTTCCTCAAACTTTTTAGAAACTTCAATACTTTTGTCTATTGGTATTTTATTGGCCTTTAATTTTTCGTTAACTTCTGGTAAACATTTCAGATACTCTTTAATAAATATTAAACTCTGGTAAACATTCTTATCTGTTAAAATATTTTTAAGTTTTTTGTTTGCAACTGTATCTTTTTTTTTCAAAGTTTAGGTTCAGTTATATTTTGGAATTTTCAAAAAAAAAAAAGAAAGAGATGAGGTGTCAATGTTTTGTACATTTTTATTATTAACATTGTTGCCACAAACTAATATATTCTGTCAATTTTTTAAAACTCAATAAACAATTTTTATCTGTTTTATATCATTTATCTATAAATGTGGAAAGAGGCCAAAAAATTGCAAAAAAATAGTAATAGTAAAAAATAGCAAAAATAGGATTATCAGTAAAAACAGCATTTTAAAAATATGTTAAGAAGAACTGAATTCATATATTCGGTCGACGATTTTAACAAGATTTAGTAGAAAAACTATAGTAATAAAGTAGCAAATGTTAGAAATACTACCTCTAGTGATTATTGTTTGACTCTAGTACTCTGAATTATTGAGTCGGAGTCTTACCTATTTTATGGGCCATTGTTAAATTTTCCATCCAACATAATACACGTATTATTTAAATGATGTTGATTCTAATTTTTACAAAATTATTTTTTATTATCTTGAATACTTCGTGCATAGCATACATCGTAGGCCAAATTATTTAAGAATTTTAAAAGTTGACTTTTTTTTCGTAGAAATTGGGTGAAATTGAGAAGTTAAAAAGTCAATTAAAAACGGATGGAAAGCTCAATAACAATCAGATTGAAAAAATTCAGTCAAAAGAGCTCATAGAGAAGCGTATTGAAAAATTGGAAAAAATTGAAAAACGATTTGTTACAAATTAATGGAATTTTATAATAAAGAAACTCGTTAAATTTGAATACTTTGTAATTGTAGTCGCCAACATAATTATTTTATTAGGGGAATTGCAAACAGACCATGCGTGGAAAGCGACGTCATTTTGGGCAAAACAAAAGTGATTGACCATTTTTTTTAAAGTGAATTTGAAAAACATTGACAATTAACAGGAAATTAAAGTGTAACAAAAGTGCGGTCAAGTGAAGTGATCAGTCTTGAGTCGTGTTGAGCGTGGTGGCGTTGTAGAGTGTTAATTGTCGAGATTCGGTGGCCGGCCACTGAAGAGCCAGTTTGAATTGCACTTGAAACGGTTTTGCTCATTTTCGACAGCAATTGATTGTTTAAAATTTAATTTCTAAGCAGAAGAAATCGGGTCTCGGAACGGATTTAATCGTCTGTGATCCGTACTTATTCTGTGGTTATGTTGAGCGGCTAAAAACGCACCTTAATATGACGATCATCACGCAGACACACGATACCAGCGAACTGGTGGCTACCACGGTTTCGGCCACGGTCGCCGCCACGTCGTCTGATACAGCCGCATCCGTAAACGGGTCGGAGACTTCAATGCCGGCACCATCTGCACCTGGACCAATGTCCTGGTTGCCGGCATCCGCATTATCGGCTTCTGCATCTGCATCAATACCGTTGATAATCACGGCGCCTACCGCTGATCATGATGCAGATGAAATTTCGAACGCCAACGTTGATGTAGATTCCAACACTGAAGCCGATGCAGATCTTGATGTTGATGCTGATGATCATTTCGAAGACTCGCAGACTGAAGCGCCAATTGAGTTTCCGGTTAACAAGCTGCGGTCTCTTGAAGAGAAAATCGAGAATTTACGCTGGGTGGTTCCTGTGCAACCGCACGAAGAATTGCATCAGCTGATTCGCGCCGCAATTGATTTATGTTCGCGTGGTCTTGATACTGCAGATGAAAATTGTGTTCGTTTCTATCAACATGCGCTTGTTAAGTCGTTTATGAAAATTATGGCGGATGAGGCGCTAATCAATTGGAATCCTAGTATTCACAGTTGTATTTATCGCAATTGTTTGCTTTTGTTACAACTAATTGCATTAAAATTGGACGACGATGCATTCATCAGCCTTGATTTTCTTATGCTTTTGTTTAATCCTTTTAATAAGTAATTAGTTTCTTAATTTTGGATATATTTGTATTATCAACTAATATTTTTCTTAAAGTTGCAAAGCTTCAAATCAGTAATTTATAATTTTTTCGTTATATTTGAAACATTCATGTTTTTCGAGAGAAAGATATTATTAAAAAGAGAAATGCATAATTGTAACATATTTTTGAGGATAATAATAGAGTATAAAAAAGCATATATTGAAAATTTAAGTAATATAAGCTTTCGTCAAACAAGTGATATTTGATACCTATAGTTATAAGCAAAATTCTGTGTTACGTGCTCTTTGGGTACAAATTTTGTTGTCAACATGTTTATAAAAGTTATTTTTTCATCGTGAAATGATATAGTTAATATGTTATTCCTAAAGTTTTAAACATATTAGATTTCAAGTTATGAAACATTTTTACAATATTTTTTTTTTATTTAATGTTGAAACAATTTTCCGTAATATGTTCATATATAAGTTCTTTTTGTTGTTGAATTATGTCGTAAGTATAATACAACTTATTATAAAATCATAATTACAATAACGTCAACACGTATCGAAGTACTGCAACAGATGTAACGAAGAATTTTTAAAATTATAGAAAAGTTTTTTGAATCTGTAAGAAAATACAAAAAACTAAAAATAGTATAACACATAATGATTTCATATTACAATAACTGTTAAAATGTCGTGAAACAAGATTACAAACATTTTCAAAGCTATATTTCAAATATAAAAATAATATGCCAAACATTTCAAAACAATGTTAAAAACATATGAGCATATTGCAAAACATTTTAGTATGAAATTAACACACGCAGTATCAGAAACTTGAAAAAATACAGCTTTATTTGTAAGTCGTCGATTAAAAATTAAGCAAGTGCCGAAATTATAGAAAAATATTCCACTTGAAGCGCTACCGCTATTCTTTCAAAGTATTGATATTAGTTTCCTTATTATGCTTTAGAAAGCATTCTATATCAAATGAAGCTACTTTCAGTAAAATCTGAATTAAAGACTTGGCAATGTTTCATCTGTGTAATAATTTAATAAGAGGTGTGCTATAAACATTAGAAATATGCCGCTGAATCCATGTTTAAATAAAACCCGTAAAGCTACTTTTATTTTAAAGATGTATTTAAAATGATTTTCGAGAATTTTTATGATTATCGTGAAAATAATGTTTTCTATATGTAATTTTTGTATAGACATTATCTCGCTATGAAATCACTTAAACGTTCATGCATACGAAGCTTTTATGACGGTAAGTGCCATATTAAGTAAAAATAAAAATGAACAAAATAAGATCAATAGCAATTAAAATAGAAACATGAATAATGATCGGATTCTAATTCATCAAAAAAGTTTTTCTCTGACGATTTTAAACCAATCAAATTAAGTTTATTTTTGGCCATTTTACGATCGTTGTAATAATTAAGTGGTTTTATAGGAAGTGTTCGAGAGTGGTTTGAAAGACTTTCTAACCATCACGGCTAGAATAAGAAGTATTTTTTATCATTATAAATGTCTAGTATCTCTATTTAGAGATTTTTTTAGTCTATTTTTTCTTCAGTACAGTAAAACTTATTTTAATCAAGCTTTTGCTTATGCATAAATGGGGGCTAATTTCCTCCCAATAATATGTTCACCAATTAATATTTTAAAGTTAATTTTTCTAGGTGAGACAGAGTACTGTAAAGTCTGTGCGTGTTTTTTTGTTTTTTATCATATAATTTATAATGAGCCAAATGAATTAAGTTTAGTCTGTTATTAACATTTTCTCCATTTTGTCCGTTTCATTATCATGAAGCTGAGCAAATCAATTTTTATTTTTTGTGATTTTTGAATATTTCGAAAATGTACTAAATTGATTTGATTTTAGGTTCCATGTGAATAATTCTCAGCGTCGAAGCGAAACAGTTCCGTCCGATCAAATGTTAGCTGAGGAGGACCTTTTTGCCCGACCTGCATTAGAGTCCCATTTACCATGTGGCTGGGTTACCGATTTCATAAATGAATTTGGACTTCGTGGCGGCTTTGTTAAACTCCTCGAACGTTTTCAGAACGTATCAAAACCAATGTCGTTGTCAATTATTTATTCTTTGATTTGTCCGTTTAATTTATGTTGCGAATTTTTAACGACTCATACAGTAACCAAATACCTTTTACCAGTTTTGGTAATTTTTATACTTATTTACATAGTTGAGCCACTTCCATTAAGTTCAAAAGGAAAATTCCATTAAATGGTTAATTTTAATAAACATTTTATAATTTCTGTGTTTTTTCTCATAATATGTAAAAAAAATTGTTCTTAATTTCAAGAAGAATATAATATAATATAATTAAAACTTTAAAGTAGTAAAATAGGAACTTTGCTATTTTTTAAAGATATAAAACCGATTTTTTGGTCGAACTAATTGATGAGTATCTATAGTAATATTACATCGAAATAACCGTGCAAATTTTCTTTAAATAAAGTTAAAAATTATATATATATATATATTAAAGGTTATGTATACTTTCAATTATAAAAACACTAAAAGTACAAAAATATAGAAAATACAAATTTTAATCTACAGTACTATACAAAAAATGATTTTTTAAAATGAAGGAGTTATGATTAGCTTTTTTGAAAATTAGATTTAATAAGTGACACAAAAACAAGAAAATTTTTTAATTTTCTAAAACAAATTTTAAGAGGGGTGAGGGGTATTTTTTTTTACTTCAAAAATTTTTATCACTTAAACTAGTAGAGTTATACTGTCAATATGAATCAAAAAATCGAGAAGACTTATTACTACTTATATTCAAAATTTATGAGAAAAATAAATAGAGTTGTTGAAAAAAAGTAATGGTAGAAGTTTTTTTTTATTAATTTTTAAACGTGTTAAATTATTTCTCTGTCCGAAATAAAACTGATTAGGAAAAATAAATCATTTTAATCTAAAGTTAAGAGATCTTGACTTTGTGGTTGTAGAAGTAAAAGTTTTATGTTAAGACTTATAAACAGATTATATATAAGTCACTGAACTAACTTCACATGAAAATCATTTCAACAAAATCGTCTCAAAATATAATAATTTTGCGGCTACAAATATTTTTAAATAAATACCTGTCGTTTGAAGAGTTTAAATTAAGGAATTTTAGCACCCAGGGAGTAAAGGGATGTGCTTTGCATTTGCTGATAATATTAAATTGCTATTTTAAACAATACATTGGACATATTGTCCAAATTAATTATACAAAATTCGGATTTCTACGATTTCACAGTTTTCAATATTTTTTTCGAATTCATAAATTTTAATTTAGTAAATCAAAATTAAAGTTAAATTTTGGAAAAAAAGAAAAAAAAAAATTAAAAAATTAAAAAACGATAACTTTAAATAGCGAAGTTTTTAAAATAATAACTTGGTAATTTTCTAAATTAGATACTTTTTTAAGGAGTGCTTTTACTAACATAAAACAGTTGAGTAACCTTTCGTAACGCAAAGGTAACCTACGATGTAATTTATAATTCTATTATAGGCAAGTTTATTAAAATTCCTTGTTTTAATAACTTTTTTTCAATGCAATCTTTAATTTGTTTGTACAAAATAATATTGATTTAATTTTTAAATAAGTATATATATTTTCTAACTGTAGTATGAGATTTGTAAAGCTCGATTAAATTATTATTTGAAAGATATTTTTTGAATACAGTTGGCAAATTATCGATATTGATGTATTTGTTATTGCAACCCTAATAATTTTTCTTGGAAGTGGTCTTTTTGAAATCATTAAAAGGTTGTTCAACAA
>AGDA01090891.1:0-13766 GCA_000281935.1 Mengenilla moldrzyki | reverse complement strand
CTACGGATATTAAATATTTCTATGATTTATATGTTTAAAATATTTTTTATAATTTAGATGTTCCAAAAATTTTACATAAATTTTTGATACTTTATGTTTTATTTTTATTTCTTGAATCTTTTAGAACCAGCTACAGATTATCGACTTTTGCTGCACTTGCGAAACGTACTAGTCTAATTAATCCACATATAAGTACACTGAGAGAAGCTGTTAATAAATGTATTTATTTATGGAGTTTTATTTATTTATAATAAAAAATTCACGGAAAATAAATAATTTTGTTTATTACTTTCTAATAAATAAATTTAATATTTATAGTGTTATAGAAAAATCAATGTATGTAGGAAGAAAATAAAAAAAAATTTTTTAATATAAAAAATTATTTAAAAAATAATAAAAATTTTTAATTTTAATTTAAAAAGACCTTAAATACATAAATATAAAATATTTATTATTTTTAATTTTTTAAATTTTATTACATATTATTTATTTCACTTCACTTTAATTTTTATTACTTTTAAATAAATTTTTCATTTATTGGAAATAAATAAATAGAACAAATAAATTTCTTTAATATGAACGAAAATTTTATTTGTCCCTTATTTTATTAAACAATTTATTTGAAATAAATAAATATTTATTAATTTTTAATAAATGCTTCTCTCAGTGTACACATATTACTCCAACTGTTTTTATATTTAAAATATTGTATTCATTTAATGAAATTTGATAGGTGATTAATACGTAACTTCAGCGTTCAAAGCTCATAGAAGAAGGAATATTTAGAAGAAATGGTAGCATTTTTATTAAGTTTCCGAAATTGTTCATGCTTAATTAGAATACTAATAAATAATTGCAGTAAATGAGAACGATCAGCACAATTTCACTTCTACCATTTTCAAAAACAATTAAATTTCAATTACGATAAATTAAACGATAATCATTGTTTTGGAAATGCTACAAACGTCTCATTATTTTAATTAAACAAATCTAATAATTACTTGGGAAAAAAATGCTGCAAATTAGGACGATCTAAAGCTTTCTCCAGATATTTAAAAAACGAATTAAGATCTTAGAATTCAAGCGCTAAACTTTTGTTAATATAATTATTAAAATATTGAAAAACTAATTACCCGATAATCCAAATGAATGTAATTTAAATTAAAATGTTGCAAAGGCAAATTGCTGCTAGAATTGTGCTTAAAATTTAGATTAAGATATTGTAGAAACAAAAATATCGAGTGTCTTTCATGAGGCTTGAATAAAAAAAAGTTGGAGACTGAAGGCTTTTATTATTCCCTGCAATCAAACTTATTAAATCAAAAAGTTAAAAGTCCATGTCATTTTACCTAAACTTTATGTAAATTTAATAATAAATATACGCGAACTATTAAGGAAACTAATTAAAAAAAGTTATCTAAATGAGCGATAGAATTTAAATTGAAATTTTTAAGAAAGTTTCTACACTCAGAAAAATAATCACCTATAATTAGTAGAAGTTCTTACAGTATATGGGACTAGTTAAACTTCCTTTAAATTGCTGGAAACGTTTAAATAGTTTTAAAGGAAGCAACTTCTTACATTTTGATACTATATTTTTACAGAAGTTACCATTTTTAAGTTTTTTTCTGTGTAAAATAAAGATGATTCTCATTACATTTAGTAGAGAAGTTAGAAAATCTTTTCTAATACATTAAAGTAAATATTTCTTACATCTCTAAAACTATTTTCCACTAGTTACATATAGTGTCAGACCTCAACTAACTTTAAATACAACGTCATTCAAATATGGTGAGTTATAACAGTGATGCCGTTGCAAGATATAAATCAAAGTCACAATTACAATTTTAGCTTTGAACCGGTTCAATTTTTTTTCGTTCCAGTTACGTTTCGGTTCAAAAAAAATAATAACGGTTCAGCTTTTATGAAAGTATTATCATTGTTTTTCATGGAAAATAATTACCAAGATGATAAATTAAAATTGTGGTATCTACTGATATCACATTACAAACAAAATATGTATTTCATGTCCCCGTGTTCATAGTTAAGTTAGATTATTTATTATAATTTATTAAGTATTCTATAGACTATAAATTTTAATAAAATTATAGTATATTTCCAAATCTCGTGATGGCACCCGTTTGACGAGGCACCCGCATGCGTTGCATGCCCATTTCCGTCCGCCCTGCGTGAGGGTAAGAGTACATGTTTGTCAGGAAATGTACATATACATAATATTCAGTTCACATAAACCTAACTTTTTGAGTAATGTACACATTTTACGGTAAAAGTGTACATTTCCCGAGAGTGTACATTTACCGTAACATATACATAATTTCAACTGGATTTCAATTGAAATACGTTAAAAAACCCAAGTAAATTTTGTGAATTTCAGTTAGTTTTCAGTTTGTTTGGTTTATTAGGAAAGTTTGACTTCATACTCTTATAATGCCCTACATATGCACGAAATATTTTTCAAGTACTAGTACTGAGTGTTGACAAATAACTTTTTGAGTATTCAGAAATTTGTAACCAGTAGACTCCATCTTCAAAAATGTTATATCAATTTTATAATTTAAATGACTAAGTGTTTGGTTTTTTCTTACAAGGTTGCAACAATTCTTATCAGGTGATGTAAATTCAACAAAGAAAAAGTTCTATATTTTACATTACCATCAAAAACAATATACAACATACATGTAAAAAATTGATTAAAACAATTATACTCGTTTCAAGCAAAACTTTGATATCAATAACATAAATAAAGAATTTCATTTATAAATTTAACAACTGCTATTGAACATCAATGAGATTTATAAATTCTAACTGTTAATAATAATGTATTCTAAAAATGGCAGTTTTAATATGAAACCTTATCTTTTAAAAAAAGTTAAGATATTTGCAAATGATAAAAAATTCAGAAGTCATTTAAGCGAATTTTGTGCTTAAAAATTTAGTTTTACAGTCGAAGCAATAAATAAAATCGCATTAACCTTATTTCATATGTATTTTCCTGACAGTGGACACTTATTTGTTCAAGTAACCAGAAATATTGCGACAAGTTTAATTTACATTTAAATATAATTTTAAATTGAATTAATTTTCGTTCTATAAACTGGTATGATATCTTTAAAAAAATGTATTCTTCCTTTTGTGATTAAATAATAATAATAAGGAATATAATTTATTTTTCTTAACCTTTATTCAATAAAATTATAAATAAATACTTGACCAGAGCTTAATTTCTATCTATTAAAAAATTTTATAAATTTTAACCTACTAATTAAATTTTAGTATAAATAAATGTTTCTCTTTTTTTAAAAAGAATATTTTACATTCCTTTAGTACCATTAAAATGTTTTGATTATTTTTGGGTATTTGAAATGTTTACTTGTTACTAACACTTATACTTAAATCTTACAACTTAAATTGGAAGCTAAAGCTTTAAAAATCAACTCCAATCTTTCGGTTCATCACAGTGTTTTCAACTTTAAAAAGTTTTAAGTTTTAGAATAACAAAGAAACATCCTGAGATGTCTGATTCCAATTTTTTTTTTCACACAGTTTTTATTCGTTTATGTATACACTCAAATGGAACATTCCATGTTCAGTTTCGGTTATAATTCACTAGGGGAAGAGTTATGGGGGTTGGAGGTATGACTTGACAAAACATAAAAATTAATATAATGCTAAAAGTACTTGTTATTTTGAAAAATAGCCTTTACAAAAATTATGTGGGATAAAAAGTTCTATAAAAAAGCTCAATGAAAAATTTTGATAGGAGTTCTAGTTAAAGTTTAATTTGAAAAAAAATGTAATTTTTTTAATTTTTCACGCGTAAAAAACGTGTTTAAAGCAAAATACATGTGAACTTGTTATAAAAACTTTTTAAATTTTGTCCTATATTTAATCATACAATTTTTTTTTTTTTTTGAAACGCGGCGCTAAAATTGGAACATATTTGTTTTCCGTTTTTGACGTATACATCGAATTTCAATCAATGTTTCGGGCAAAAAAGTGCACTATTTGCTATATCTTGTTCTTATTCCCTAGTAAATTACGGCCGAAATTGAATATGGAATATTTCATTTGAGAGTATACATAAACGAATAATAAAAATGCTTTGAAAAAAAATCGGGATCGGACACATCGGGATGTTTCTTTGTAAGTTATCTTTCTTATTAACATAAAAGATTTCAACTGTTAAATTCAGATTTTGATCAACCTTCTCTCAATCGATAGAAACCATCTTTCGAAGTTAAATAATATTTTTTATATGCCTGATAATACAAAAAAATATGCTTAGTGCTTTAAAAGCGAGCCATAGCAAAAGACTTATGAAAGAATATGTTGGAAACTAAACGTGTTTTTAAGAAGCAACTTTACAAAAGATGCGTCTTAAGTAGGGCTCTATATATTTAATTTCTTTATAAAGGGATGAAAAAAACTTCATTTTCTTGAGTTTTTTTCTTAAAATTGTTCATATATTGAACACAAATGAAACAGAATATATTTACAAGAGAAATTTTTTCGCCTTTTAAATAGGTATTTTTTAAAATTTTAGATTTTTGAAATTTTTTCTAAAAATTTTGCTCTGTAATATTGCTGTCTTCAAAAAATTTAGATTCTATAACGTTACCATAAAATAATAATATAGAAGTTTCGCGTCAGCGTATATTTTCGAACAGAGTTTTTGGAAATACAAGACAGGAGCTCGTATGCATGCGCAAAAAAATCAGTTACTTTTTAAAACAGAATTTGAAGTAAATTGTAAAATTTAACTACAGAATAATAGATTTTTTAAATTTCTTAGATTTGTTGTCGGATACAGAATAGACATAAAACAAACATGGACGTATAAAATCTTAAGTAGTGTTCAAAAAGTCAGTCCCGAACAGGACAATTTTACGTCATAGCTACTTAGAATTATTCAACTCCTAAGTTTCTGTACAAGACCGAGTAAGTTTGCAAAAATACTTTTCAACTCTGTCCCGAACAGGATAGACTTTTTGAACACGACTTTAATAGCTCAATGCATAGTGAGAAATTCTGCACATGTTTCGCTGGGAAAAAAACAGCGCGTGTTTCCAAATATTTTTACGTTAACTGATTGGCGTAGCGTTCATATTATCGTAGGCTCTTCTTTTCTCAACCAAACATGTGTGTAGAATTTTCCACTATTTATTGAGTAGTTCAGGTTTTATAAGTCCATAAAAGTAACTGATAAGACTATTTATTTATATAACTATATTGATAAAAACGTTAATACGACGGCGTATATCTACGTCATGAGCCAAAATCAATACAAATCTAAAACAAACAATGTTCACTAAAATACTATAGCACGAGACTTCTATACTATTATTGTATGTGCATTACTTTTTTAAAATGATAAGTTACTTCTAAAGGAAGTGTCTGGGATATATATTCTCGGTACTCTTAACACAGAAGGCTATTTTTACCTTTTAGAATATCTAATTTAATAAAAAAATACCACAACACTATTTTTTCAGATTAATGTAAATTGAAAGTTTTGTTTTGAAAAAAAATTTTCTCACATTCGACATGAAATGAAAATTTAAGGCCTTAACGATCGACTTATGTAGAATTTTTGAGTTGTAAGTGTTAATAGTGTGAGTAGTGAAGAAAAATTATTCGAATAAGCCAAAAACTCGACTGGCAATAAAGTAAAATACAAAATAAAATGACTTAGAGTTTAAGAGTGTCTCCCACAGAGCGAATTTCGAACAAATTTTAGAACTTTCTTTTTCTTAATATAAATCCAGTTAAACTAATAGTAAAAAATACTAATTTATTCATAAATCGAAATCATACTTATTTTCGTATATAAATGATTTGTTTTTTCATTTAACTTAAAAAAAATTAATTAAACTTAAAAGCAATAAAATTGAAACTTTTAATTTTTCAGTCAATGTTTATGGAAATTTTATACTTAATAATATGCTTAATTTTTTTTGACAATTTTTCAAAAAGTTTTTAATTAAAAAAAAATCAATAAGTCTATTAGAAATTATGTTTGTACAATTATAATTACTGATTAATTAAAATCAAAGTATAATCACTTTTAGATAAAACAAATATGAAAAAAATACCTTGAACAACAAGCGAAAATATTGGTGGTTATTAATAATAATGATTTTTTGAGAGACCAACTCGTATTGATTTATTAGCGAATAACTACTTTATTAATTCCTGTCAACTTCTCGCGGTTATACCTTAATTAAAGATATGAAATTTTTTCAATGCATCAACCGAAAAAGAACATTTAATGTACCATGCTGCTTGATTCTTTATTTATGATTTTGAGAAAAAGACTTAAAAGATAAGAAGGCAGCGGAGACGACAGCAAGCAACAAAAATATTAAACTTTGTAAATTGTTAACGATTAAACTTTAAAGGAACATGAATGAGAAATAAGTCGGCGGCATAAACGTGTGGGTGAGGAGATCTCGAAATCGAACCGTTGCTACAACCGATTTTTCATAAAATGATTACTAAAACTGATCAAGTTATAGATCATCGTTTAATCATCGATTCTCAACTATCCCTTCATCTAAACCATTTTAAACAACAGTTCTTAGTAAAAATTCCCTGTAAATTTATTATTAAATAATGTAGATTAAGCAATATATTTATCATATATTATAAGAATTGATTCAAAAACGTTGAAAATATTAAATAAAAGGTCTTTTAAAATATGTTTTCCTATAAAGGTTTACATGTTTTCAAACAACACTATATAAAAAATGCTGTTTTAATCAATATTTCTCTATTTTAAAAACAATATAATAAATCAATTATCATAATTTTTTATATGTTTAATTACAACTACATATTTGAATCTTTCTCAATGAAGAACTGTTAACTAATAACAGATTCAAAATAACAAAGAACAAAATCTCCTAAATTTAGCTTATACAATAAAAGTGATTTGTGGTTAAAAAATTTTGATACGTGAGACACTGGTAATACATAAAGCGTAAATGTTACCGGCAACACTATCTTCTAATATTCCGAAGCTCATTTTTTCTAAATTAAATAGCTAATTTCAAAAATAATACACCAAAAACTTTTTTTAAAAAAATATAATTTTACATAAAATAATACATAAATGATTATTTGTCTTTAAATATATAATTACAATTAAACCAACGTTACTGGATAGCAAAATTCAAAATTGAAACGTAACATATTTCGATTTTAGCGCTATGTTCGACAAAAATTAAAGTAATACTAAGGGTCGTATAAAATGTCATAAAAATAATATAAAATAATATACATAAATATTACATGTATCAGGAGTAACTATATGTCGTGTGCAAATATTTTGAAAGTAGCCTGTAGAGCTAAAATTAAGTAATTTTCTTTAACTTAAATTTTATGTTTGAAAATGTAAGTATACTTGAGAATCTAAGTACAATTTTAAATTGGACTTCAATGTTTAGAGCCACATATGTTGCCAATCAAAATAATTTTTTAAGCTAATAACAGTTCATAACTTGTTCATAGTCGTCCATAAACTATAGTTTATAGAATAAGTCGTCCGTAGAAATAAAAGTTTGCCATATCTAGTATATAGATCGTTGAAAATCTGAAAAATTACCAAAACACGATGACTTTTGAAAAATTGGCACCTGAGTATTGGTTAAATTAAAAAAATATATTTAAGTTTCTTGTAGATTTTGTACATCTTCTTGTTAAGATGATTTTCTAAAAATTGAATTTTTTTTTGAAATGAAATGATTTATATTTTTTGATAGTATCCATTTTCAACACTCAAAATTCATCCCTAAACGAATTATGGCACGAATGTCCCACGTTTTTTTAAATTCCAAGACGTGTGTAATCGAATGCAGGTATTTTGATGAAAATCGGGATGACACAACTCCTGGATCTTTCCTAGTAAGTATATTTATACTTGAAGAAAATAGAAATTTTTACCACATAGAAAGACTAAAAAAATTTGAACTGTATAAAACTTATTTTACAATGGAATTGCAAGTTTTGAAGTGAAATTTTCAAAAAACAATTCAAATACTTTATTTAATATGTCTGTATGAAGTACTTCATTTCCAATCCTTTTAATATTGAGATGAATTTTCATGATTATAACTATCCATATTCTGTTGTCTTTACATCATCACACAAACATTACTTTCGTAAAAATTTAAAACATTTAAACAACTTGTTTATTTCAAATCGATATGTGAATATAATTAAGCTTCAAAATCGGGTTTAAAAAAATACGTTTTGATATAAATACGAATTTCAGCATCGGTTAGAAGTCTATTCGAATATTTGTGTTGTTTCAGATGCATCTTGAATTCGTCTTTTGAATTTGTAGCAAACTTTATTGCACATTCCTCACATTTATACAGATACTGACCATGGTGCACGTCAGAGCATCGAATATGTTTCGTTAAGTTTTTTAAATAAAAATATCGATTTTCACAATAAGGACACTTAAACAGTCCTTTATCTTTTCCATGCTGCATTTTATAATGATTTACAATAGTCGTCATTGATAATCCTTGATAAGCACATAATCGGCAAGCATATAATTTATGCAGATCACGATGCCTATCGATGAAAAGGAATCAAATTTTAAACAAAAATAAGTAAATCAACTTGATAAATAATACAAAACATGTATTTTGTATAAGCGACTTGTTAATGATCTTAATTAATTTTTAGACAGACTAAAATTACCTTCTAAAATAACGAAAATAAATTATTGACTATAATATACGTAGTCCAGCAAGAAAAAGGATCGTAAATTTCAAGTGTTTTTTTAATAAAATACAATTGATTTATTATTAATTAATAAATTTTCGAGAACTTAGAAAAATGTGTTTAGTTTGCGAATTCTGCATTATAATAATTTTCCAGTACATAGCGTAAAAAAATTCATAAAGCTTTTGTGTCCCTTTTACGCTTAAAAAACAAGAAAAAAACAACGTAAATCATTGAAAATTATAAAAAGTCTGCAAAAATTTCTTTAATATTGAATATTAAAAAATGATAAAATGAAACAATCCATCTTTTTGAAAAAAGCGCGACAAAGTTACACAATTTCAATTTATTTATTCGTGTAAAGAGCAGACAAGCAAATGTCAGAATTCATGAATCTGCTGCAAGCTTTAAACATGCTCTTGTGAGTTTACATTAATATTGGTAAAAAGCATTACCCTATTTCTACAAATATTTAAATTTTTTTAATTTCAGAAACGTATCTGGGAAAAACGTTACAAAATATAAATTGATTGAGTTTTCTATACATATAAATTAAAACAGAACCATTATATACAGATATTTGTGTTTTTGCTAATATTGACAATAAAATTGTGTTATGTTTAATAAAAAGCATTTAGTTAAATAGAAACGTTATTGTCCCTCAGATAATAAATTATTAACACGTTCCCTGCCGCTTGGGGCGTATATGCGTATCACTGATATAATACTTACTACTTCACTGAAGCAGAAAACTGTACTATAAAAGGTTGCAACATTCTGCGATGTTGTCAGGATACTTTATTTTGTTTGACATGTTTTAAATTTCATCATAACATCCCTTTGTAACTGCTTACAAACTTGAATTTAATTAACATATTATATTTTAAACTGATATAAGCATGATAAAAAACATACGTGAGAATTCAACTTGCTTGGAATAGTGATGTTAAGCCAGGTATTTGTTAAATTAATTTTTGGTTTATTGTGTTATGCATGTTAATAATTATGATATTTGCACTATTTTGTATATTGCAAGGCATATGCCAAAAACAAAATAATATAAATATTAAGCGTGGGTCGTATACGCCCCACGCGGCCTGAACGGAAAGTCTTCAAAAAACAGCCTGGTAGGGAACGTGTTAACATCATAAAAAGACTATAAGTTTCATCAAATTTTATATTAAAAAACAGAAAGACTTAATTTATTTTCCATAAATAAAAATATATAAATAAATTTTAAGTTATAAATACAGAGATTATTCAGATTGGCAAAGCGTTCCCTTATATTTCCCTTAAAAACTTTATGGCGATACGATATTTTTTCTATAAATGATCAATGTTGCCGTTTAAAATAATTTTCTTATAAATATTTGCATTTTACTTTAAATAAACATTAAGGAAAGTTGAAAAAATAGCTGACGAAAAAATTTTTTTACTATATTTATTTATTTTGTAATTTCCACCGAAAAAATATTATAAAAAATAGATAAGTATTTTTTTTGACAACATTGCGGAAAGTTTTATAGAAAAATACCGCCACTTTTGTTTAAATTTCTATCCGTACAGCATTCCCTTTTTTAATACTACTTTTATTACGATTTTGTGTCTTTTTCATGGTAATTTGGTGCCAAAAACGTTCCTTTTAGAGTACAAAAATTAACAAACTAAGATAGGAGAATGGCGTTTTTTTTCTATCAAAAGGTTGACACGTTATTCTATCATTATACCTTCAGAAGTAAGTAAAAAAGAATTATTTTTAGACTACTGTAAATAGAAATCAATGTACTACTTTTATTCGTTAAAAAGTACTCGGATTAAGTTCATTAGCATAAAATAAGTTGAGAAAAGAGAGAAAAATTTACTGAGAAAAAAAAAGTTTAAAAAGAGGTTCCAATCAAACGTAATGTAGCGTGTAAAATAAAAGTTTAAACGCACTATTTATTTTAGTAGTGTCTAGATATTTTAAAAAAATTACTCTTTTAGAGGAACCGAAATTATTCTCGTTTTTGTGTTTCTTTTTTAAATGCTAAAAAGGTATGTAAATGTTGTACTAATACCAACATAAAAACAAAGGGAAATTAAAAAAAATTTTTTCTTTATCGAACTGGGTAATCTATGTTGTAAATGTTGACATATTTGATGTCAAATAAATGGTACGGGGTAAAATATTAGGTGCAACAGACAACATAAAGCTGTTAAAATCGGAATTGGTAATATTTAATAATGAAATTGCTGTGATCTATCATTCAAAGATTTATTTTTATTTATTTCTATGTGAACTTAAGACAAATACAAACTTATGTACTGTTTGTACTGAGCAAAAGTAATACGTAAATTTAACGAAAACTGTTATTAGTTCAACGAAAATTGACTTTGAATTTGAAATAACAAAGTTTGTTATACAATTAATTACAATGTGTTAGGTTCATATATACTTGTTACTTAATAAATAACAGAATTATAAATAATTTATTTAAATATTAAAATGTGCAATAAGTTCAATAAATTCTTTACTAAACCAATGGTATTAAATTAATAGCAAAATGTTGTCAAAGTATTTCTTTTTCAGTGCAGACTCTGGTTCATTCAATAAAGCACATAAACGTTTTATTTCTCAGCGTGGACAATGTGTGGAACGACAATAAAAGACTTCATACGTAGTTGTCGGAAGAATTAAAAAGATTATGACAAATCACATCGCCAGTTTTAAGTAATAAAATCAAAGAGCTCTTACGACAAAATACGATTCTCATTGGCATTTTATTTTGAAAATATTTAAGAATTTGAAACCCGATCAATAAAAATTCCTTTAAAACGCACTTTTTCAAAACAAAATTTTAACAACTGAGCAAGAAACAATTAAAATATGCTGAAGTTAACCATATTAATTACCTTTTAACAAACCATTAAGTAAAAATTTGAGATTTAACAATTTGTTATTATTAACAGTTATTAAGTTGTTAATTAATTGTAACTTTTTTTACATTTTATTAAATTTGTATTAAAACACGGCTAAAAAGTCAACAAATATACAACCATTTTTAATAACAGTTATATATTTGTTACTTTTATGTTAGTTTTTGGTTGACCCCGAGGAATATCAATGTATTGAGCTCCCATTCTTTAACGTCTTAGTCGAGAGATATACAGTTCTTAGATGTTTTAATTGTAACTTAAGTAAGGTTTCTAAGTTTTCACTACGACAGTGAACACATCGTTCGTAACAAAAATGACAGATGATGTAATTTTTTGGCATTTTTTTAACGACATTAACGGGTTGATTTCTCAGTTTATAAACTAAATTTTAAAAAATTAAAAAGGTTTATTCTTATTCAGCAACATGACGATTTGCGTGGCATTATTAGTCGTTCTCAATACACCAATACCTCAGCTTACGGGATTTCTTTTTGCATTTTTTCGAAGTTATATCACTGCTAAATTAGTACTAATTTTCACCATGCGTCATTAGATTTTCGAGGTTGCGTTATTTTGGCTTCGAGTCTTTACTTTTTTTAAATTTTTTTTCTAAAAATGGCATCACTTTTGTTTCTAATTATGCTATAGCATTAAAACTCGCGGGTTCTTTTTCTAATTGAAAATCAATGTAATTTTAATACAGTTTTATTTTTACTTTGTTTTGATAATTTTAGTGCTTAGTTTCAATTATGTGGTGTGTTGTGCTTTTTTTAAAAGGAAATAAATTTTTATAAATTTTTATAGATTGTTTCTGGTTACAAAAAATGTAAACATTTTTCCGATTTGCTTATTGGCAGAGTTGTATGGTTTTGAACATACATTTGTAATTTTTTTTTAGCCAAATAAGTGCAAAGGGCACTGATGGTAGAGTTATCCAAAATAAAATATTATTTTTGTTTTTTAAATGTTTACGTTGTTTATTATTTTTTTTTAAAGTAGTGTTTTCGTAGTCTTGGAACCCATCTTCAATCTTAACATAGTTTATTATAGAATATTTGTATTCAATTTGCGTCGTATTTTTTTTTTTTGGAACTTAACTCCGACACAAAGTGAGATATGGGTGTATGCATTTAATCTACATTCAATAAACGCTATTTTAAAGTAACAATTATTTATTATCATAAGTTTAGAATTATAAGACAAATAACATAAAAAAATTAGCAAAGTTCAAAATAATAATATTTTAGAACCTTAAATAAAATATGGGAATTTTGTTCTGAATGAGCATGCTAATAGGCCGTAAACTATTAAAACCGACATAGGAAGAGTAGAATTAATGTTAGACACAGATTGTATTTGTCGTCTTGTCTATACAAAAAGACATTCATTTAAAGCAGGGGTGGGTGCGGGTCAAAATGTCACTTTCAAAATCTCTCTCGGGCCGAAAAGCTTTACTTCGTACTCTGTACACACGACACAGTTTTTGTGTTTTTATCAGTCTCATTTTTTTTTTGACAAAAATACCATAACTACCATTTTAAAGCATTTTGCCAAATAAATTTGTTAGTTATTGATAGATAATGGTATTCGAAAATTTTTGATTTTAATAAGATCGTATACAATATATTAAAAAATACATGTGGAGTTCTTTAACGGGCCGGATCCGACCCCGCGGGCCGGCTTTTGCCCACCCCTGGTTTAAAGACTTTCAGAAATTTTATTCCTTTTAAACTGAAATAGAGCAATATAAGGGAAAAATGTCTGAGTTAGAGCAAAAATGTATTTAATTTTTTTCTACAAGTAATTTCTTCTCAATCTTTTTTTATTACATTCAAAATGAAATAATGTTTGAATGAGTTAAACATTTGTAAATTTATTCGTCCTTAAATTGTGCAAAAATCTCATGTATTTCTCACATAACCTTTAACCTTCTAGCGGTCATGCGCGGTCTCTGAGACCGCAACAAACTATCACTTTTTATACACATTTTAATAATTAAGCAAAAATAAAAGAAATTATGAATAAACAATGTACGTTTTCATTTATCTATACAGTTAGGGTTTCTTTTTATTATGTAATACAAAATAGTTCGAAAT
>AGDA01090888.1:0-10754 GCA_000281935.1 Mengenilla moldrzyki | reverse complement strand
TAACTTGTTTTCTTTTAGCAATTTTTCAATTCTCTTACAAACTTTGCGCTGCGCACCACTGAATAATCAGTTTGAATGAAATAAAGCTCTAATCCTTAGCCGAACAACAAAATTTTAAAACGAATTGGTCACCAATGAATCATACTGTTAAAAAGCCCTGAGACAACTGAAACCGATATCGTAAACGGCTAAAAAATAAGCTTGAATGTTTTTTTTAAATATGTCCAATTAAAATCATTCATTGACCACACGAAAAGAATTAATGGGATGCTTTTTAACGGAAACCTTGTTATATAAGTACAGTGTTTTACTTCTGTTTGAATATGTGGAGTTTTTATTTTTTGTATAATTCAGTGTATATACTGATCTTATTATTAAAATTATTTCAAATTTTGATCAGAATGCAATCTATAGACACTCAATTGTCATTTTTTTAGAAAAAAGTGAACGTTTGAAGTTTAGTACAATGAATTTTAATCAGATGTTTCGGCTTAAGTATCGTAAAATAAAGACCCTACACGGCTCAAAAGACCGATCAATCGGCCATTCTAACAAGAATTGAAGCTCATACCTCTCATTGAACACTTCAGCTTTTGCATAGCTCTGTAAGCTGTCTTCGTCAATAAGAAATTTCATTCGTTCAAAGAAAGAGGCAGTCACTGTTGGCGGTTGTTTACGTAGTAATACGTCAATAGGCTTTGGTGCCGCCAAGCACAATTGATTGGAACGGCACGCAGTACTCTGACAGCATTCTGGATCTTCACAATCGATTAAACCATCACGATCGTCATCAACGTTATCGTCGCAATATAGCTCAAGCGTAGTTGCACATTCAGGTCCTTTCCAGCCACGGTCACAATGACACTCCCACACAGAATCAAAGCTATTCATACGACATTGACCGTGACCAGAGCAACCGTTTCGGCAGCCATCAACACTGCAATGCTTGCCATTCCACCCGGTTGCACATACACAGGTGCCGTTTTTACACTGGCCGTGTTCGTTGCAGCGGCTGTCGCATCGCCGAACGTTACAGAACTCTCCTGCCCATTCTGACGTACATTCGCACCGATTGTTGATGCACTGTCCATGCAATCCACAATTCAGATTACAAAGCTCACGTGAACAGTCGTCTCCAGTCCACTTCTGATGACAAATGCATTTCTGAGTATCCAAATCGAATGTGCCATGATCTGAACAATTTGGCAAACACTGGAGTGCCTCTTTGTCCATTTCAGAACAATCGACTCCTTTCCAACCCTTTTTACAATGACACACACCGTTTAGACATACACCGCGGTTGGAGCAATTAGGGTATATACAATCAACTAGAAAATAAAAGAACAAACAGAAAAATTATTTAAGTTATTGAAGACCTAAAGATTCCAAGTTTTTGAAAATTTGAATCCTGTTATTTTTAAATTATACATACTAAAAATTATTAAGTGATTACCTTCGTTACAAAATTCTCCTTTAAAACCAACAGCACACAAGCACTTCCCATTAAAGCACTGGCCATGTCCATTGCAATCGGATACTTCGCACTCATCTTGACGTAGTTGGCACTCTTTTCCTTTCCATCCGACATTGCATTGACATTGACCATTGACATAATTACCCCTATTATTGCATAGAACTGGACACACAGCTAAATATATATAAGTAATAGAGCGTTAAGAAAATAATAAATAAACAGTAGAAAATAAACAAACAATCATTGCAGTCGTCACCACCAAAGCCTGGATTACACTGGCAACGACCCATTAAGCACTCGCCTTTACCACTGCAACCATTAGGACATTGGTGTGTTATATCATCTGCTACTGAAATCACAATATTGATAAGTTGCGCTTCAAAGCCATCATTATAAAGCGATAAAAACCATTGTCCAGGCTCCATAAAATAAAGCGTCTGTTTTTCAACAGTGGACTGTAAATGAAATTTATTGTTAATTAAATTTCTCAGCAATGTGTGAAACACATAACTGTAAAAAATTCTGTAGAAATACATCTCATTTTTCAATATACCATATATAGTTTCTCGCATACATTTTCTTAAAAACTCCAGCATAAAAAAATTGATACACAATTTTGTCTTTGCTCCTTACAAAATTTTATAAATTTTGTAAAAAGCATATGGATAAAATATTTTTCTAGGGAGGAAAAATATGTTGACTATAATTTATACATATGGATCAAATGTATATAACATGTGTCTATTTTCTACCTTACGATAATATTTTATTCATGAATTTAAAAAATATATATAAAATATTCATGAAACTTATTTATTAAACATGATTTTACTTTATTTCATACTTATATTCTCAAATATGTTTATCAAGTAAAATAAAACTATATATAATTAGTTTCGTATATATAGGTTACAAAATGTAATAATATTCCTTAAAAAGTAATCAGCTTTTGAATTTCAACGTCATCAAGTACATCACTTATTTCGTGCAATAAAAATAATATCACAATGGTTATAATTTGTATTAAAGTACTGAAGAAATTTGCAACTTTTAAAATTTCAATTTGAAATTTTTCACGTTTCAGTAAGAAGTTATATCGTCATAAATTCTTATGTATGAAATCGTAACTAAAAATCGGTTTTCAACAATGAGACTTAACAATGTACATCATATTTTAAAAGATCGATTGAATCTTAAATGAAATTAAAAAGTAAGTTAATTGATAGTACATATTTCGTAAATATATATTTCTTGAAAAATATGTATTTAATATTTAATTGAAAATTCTATTGTCACAGAATTCTTTTAACGTTTTAATGTGTTAAATTATTACTCTTATTCCTAAAGTAAGTGAGAGCAAAATTTACTTTATAATTGAATTATAACAAAATCACAAAGTTTTAAAACATATATTTTCTAGAATTTTGAGACATATTTTTCTACAAATATGTTAAAATATGTATAAAATGTTTCCAGATAAATAATGGAAAAAAACATTTCCTTAATATGTATAAAATATTGTTATTATTCCATAAATATTTTTGGCTAGCAGAGTATACATACATGTATCGTTATTAATATATAAAAATAATTAAATCAAAACTGTTAAATCGCAAACATGGCGCAAATAATTTATTAAAAATTATATCTACAACTAAATTTTATTTTACTAAACTGTTTTTAGCTTTTATAAAACTAAAAAAGTAAATCTATGGGAGCAAATAACATAAAATTTAATTTTTATTAAATATTCTTGTAAGCTATAAAATTCTAACTAGAGTTCTCTCGAGAATAAATTTCAGTTAACTTCATAAAATATTTAAAAACAGTGTTCGGCAATGAACACTTAAGAAATATTGTTCGATTTTTATACTATAACTTTTCTAATTGTTTCTCTTTTTAATATTTTATGTATATTTTTCTTATTTTAATAACTATAAAACAAACTTTCAATAACTGAAAATTTAAACAAGAACTAGTACTAATTTAATGATACTTATTTACTCACTTCATAGTAAAAAAGATATATTATTTTTTAAAGTCTATGATTAGTGAAAAACGAAATGCGGTGTTCAAAAGCTCAAAATTCACTGACGTAGTGATGGGGTGCAAAGAAGGCACCACGCACCGGGCGCTGTTCACAAAGAGGTTTAAATGGGTATATTTTATATATATATTATAAGATTTTCGAATAGGAAGGCGTTAAGAATATATTATGCCTCAGGCACAAGTTAAGCTTGCTACGGCACTCCTAAAACTATTCTGAATCTTATTTTGAAAGGTATATTTTTGCACATACGTTTGTGTGTCTGTGAAGCTAAACTTTATTACATCAGTAACGAACTGTATTATCATTTATCACTACAAAGCAGACGTTTAAATCTTCCTGAGATGATATTGTTATTGACTATATAAAGCTTTTAACACTCATTACAATTTATAAAAAACATATAAAAGTTCCTTTTAAAAACGTTTTCTATTTTTAGCATCATGCGGCTTCATTGTTTTAAATATTTTAGAAAAATCTGGTACACACACAAAAGAAAATAATTCTACAGAAACATAATTGAATATTATATGAGACACGTACAGGCGACTGTTTGGAACTTTTCACTTGAAAGCCGCTCACGATATCAAAAATTTGATGCTGAGTGACAGTTGGTAACGCGTTTCGGCGTCCGAACACGCCAATATTAGCACCACGCTTTATTGAGTAATTGAATCGCATATAAGCCGG
Organism: Mengenilla moldrzyki; assembly: GCA_000281935.1. Taxonomy (NCBI): domain Eukaryota; kingdom Metazoa; phylum Arthropoda; class Insecta; order Strepsiptera; family Mengenillidae; genus Mengenilla; species Mengenilla moldrzyki. The sequence goes on along the minus strand of AGDA01090888.1, from coordinate 6,543 downwards.
TTCTGGTTGCGAAAACTGCAAATTCCAGTACGAATACGGCTCAACTAGCCGCTCCAATTTCGTATCCAGACTAGCCTCACTGAAAGACATTCCGTCTGGCGGCAATGATTGTCCGTTATTATTTGGCAAATCTATAATGCAAACAAATTTTCAATTAGCGTACATATTTTGATAAATTGTTAAATCTTTTCAACGAGCACGTTATTCTAATTGAAATTGCATAAACAAATAAAGCATAGTGCAAAATATAAAAGCCGCATGCACTTACCACTCGTAGTTGGTTCTGTTACAGTACTAACAATAGTAAAATCAGAGGTGGACGCATAACTACTCGAAGACCCAGAATCGTCTTCATCATTCAAAGATGGACAATAACACTGACAATTACCACCACCATTAACTTCACTATTTTCTACTAGTGTAGTCCTGTTATCATTTAGAAGAGACTCTGGTGCCACAGTTGTTGACTCAGATGTTTCAGTAGCAACTAAATACTCTGCCTGTTTTGGCAGCGACGACGATTTGTCTTTCGAGACAAACATGACGTCTTCCTCATTGTCATTAAGAGGAAACGCCAATGAAACCGAATATAAGTGCTTGCGACGTTTCATAATCGCTTGATCGTCATCATTTATGTCAGCCGTCTCCAAAGAAATATTTAACAAGATATTTTTACGAAGCGTTGGAGCAACGTTGTAAAAGTATCGGTCCGAATTTCTTTTTTGCTTTGTAACCGTTTCGCGAGTCGGCTGCGATTCAAAATTGGTGGTTGATTCGAAGTCTTTGTCGTAGACATTTTCACTAGTATCAGGGTTTATGGTGGTTGTTGTTAAAAGATTAGTGCTACCCATATAATAAGTGGTGGATCTCTCAAAATTAGTACTACTAACACTACTACCCTCGTGCAAATCGGTACCAGTTACAAAATCATGCAAATCCCGTTTGGCACGTTTACCATTAACAAATATATTACCTGAATCAATATCAGCGCTGGAACCGCTGACGCTGCCGCTCCCACTATCAAATTTGGGCGCGATGGCTGGTAGGTTTTCGACCGTGTCACTGACAACAACTGGACAAGCTTTTGTGCGTTCGTATATCGTAGTCGTTGACATAAAAGACACTATGGTAGCCAGAGTCATCGAGACTAGTACGAAAACCAATGCGGTACACTTCCAGGAGCAATTCTCGCCAATATTCTTCCGAATTGAGAACCTAGACGGAAGACCTGACGAGTCGCTAACTGACGAACCATACCGATGATGATGTGACTGACGTTGCAACGTACCTAAAACGTTCCCAGCATTTGTTCCGGGCCGTACCGGAATCGGTGTGCCATACGGTAACGTTTTTTCCTTGGAAGGACTTACGGTGCCACCACTGCAGACCGAAGCCGTACTGCGATGATGGTGTTGCGCTTGATAATGGTGTGCAGCCGAATGTGATTTAAGCGTACTGGGATTCGGACAACCGGGCCCAGTTCCAAGACCTAGTGAACCGGCCGGAATGTATACATTACCAGACGGTGTTCGCACCAGACACGATGAATTTTCAATAAAGTCAGCATTCGACTGCTTATTTAACAAATGCTCTGCACCGTACAAATGATGATGAGACGGCAAACGTCCATTATTTAACCGATTAGAGTTCAGATTCATGTTACGCGGAGGCACATCTGGAGGGCCATGTGACGAAGATTTTGTCTCTAAGAAGCAACCTATACAATTTTATATTTAAATCAATTTTTTATTAAAGAAAACCGCAAAGAGTATTCATCATTTCTGTGGTTTAGTTGCACATTACGGACGAATACGTTTCAACTTTTCCCAAATTTATGATACAACTGAACAAAAAGTTGCTCAAAATGTTACCCAAATATGGTTTTATATTTAATAACAAAAAAATTACACTGCTTAATTTCATATTCAACGACTAAAGTTTGTACGGTTATTGTTTCTTCAAAGTGCTATTTCAAAACCCCACTGGAATCGTGATTTTTGTCAGGTTCAAATTATAGACTAAAAATTTAACCGATATTTTGCTTATTAATAATTCAGATACGTGCTTCAATTCAATAACCAAACACTTCAAAATATATTGAATACAGTTTCCACTATGTTAGATTATATAAGATTTTTTTAAATTATTTAACTCACGTCATGAAATATAAAAAACATTTTTCTTATTATTTGAACTGTGACTTAACAATATAGTTTTTTTCTAAGAAAAAAGGTCAAAACCCTTTCGTTAAAAAGGGATTATCAAACAATAGAAATAAATTAATATATCATTGATTACAAGCATTGAAAAAATTTCAGTTTTCAAAATATAGACTATAATTTTGAAAAATTAGCAACTGAAATATAAGCTATGAAATTACGGAAAATTTGAATCTAATATCTGCAAGATAATGATTTAAAATAATGCATTAAAGAAAAATTGAAGCTTTAAAGCTATGTAATTTTTTATTATATAAAATGTACGCATAAGCTTTTTTAAATAACGTACGAGCTTCAAATACAAATTAAATATTAGTCAATATAGTACAGATTTTTTATAATTTTTTTTTTTTAAAGAATTTTTTTAAAACAAAAACAATTTTTTATATGTTTTTCTCAAAGTACATAGTATATATTACCTATTTTTGAATCAATATAAAATTTATTTATATAAATATGAAAAAAGTTTAACCGTGGAATTTCACCGTATTCAGACTCATGAAAATTTCTATGAAAATTACGAAGTTGAAATCATTCCAACATAATTTCATACATATAAAATTATACATAAAATTTCATAAACTCGCATGTTTATTCTTGAAAAGTATTTCCATTAAAACTTTTTACAAAATTAGATTTAAGGTGACAACAACAATGTAAAATGATTTCGAACTAAACACTATTTTCCTTATTTTTCAATAAAATTATTCAATTGATTAGCTCAGAGATTCCCAATCATTTTCGGTCTGCGGCTCCCTCAATACATCAAGTTTTTTTTTCTAAATTGTTGATTTTCTTAAAAAATTGGGAAACCTTATTTTAAAAACTATTACCCATTTAACAGCGAAATATTGAAAGCTTATACTTACTATTTTCCTTGGTATAAACTGAGAAAAAATTCTACTAGAATTTTCACATAAGTAAACAAATTTATAAAATATGTTTTCATTACCTAAATTTTATAAATAAAAAATTAGAAGTTATAAAAATTTGTTTTTTAAAATATAAACTTTCCTTAAGTAAATATTCTACTAAAATTTATAATAAGCAATTTTATTGCAATCAATTACGTTTTTTAAGTAGAATGATGTTTTTAAAATATGAAAAGAGTTATTAAACGTTTTAGTCAAAAAAATTAAAATATTTTTGTTTAATTTTTTACCCTTGAATTATAGTTTTATTTTCATAATTTTAAAAAAAATGATATTTTAGTTAACAATAACTTAACTCTTGCTCTTTTTTGTCCCTCAATTCAGACGAACTTTAGAAGATCATATTACATCTATTATGTTTATAACTTTGTTTGAGACTAATCTATTATATTGTTAGCTTTTTCTTAAATTAAGTAGAAGCTAAACTTAGTTTTGAAACTATAAATTTTTAACATTTTAAACAATAACTTTCATATTTTTAAATAAAAATAAGGTTTTAGAATACTTTGTTTAAAAAATATGACAATTTTTTATTTATAGTACTTCGTGTAAGAATTTTTTGAAATTTTAAGTAAATTTCTACTTAAAAAACAAAAAATTCCTCTTAGTGTAATATAAAATGCCTACACTGAGAAAAAATATTTAATGAATTAGGATAAATAAATTTAATGACCTTTAGGAATAAAATCTTTTAGAAAAATTAATAAAAATTTCATTAGTTACTATAAAGGTGTTTCTAAATTAGCAAACTTTGTGTATGTTGCAAATATGGCAAAAGACTTTACTAAAATTACATAATTATTATCTGTTTCAGCTACAATTCTCTCTCAGTGTAATCTCGACTATTTCGGTAGTACCTAGGTTGTTTTCGATAACCTCATAATGATCAATCTTCTTGTTCGAAAACCTGAATAAGATGTATCGCGGTCTACCATGATGTTTATCATGACTCTTTTTTACACATCTTTAAGCAACTTATATTTTTACGGGTTGATTGAGGTGTAAACAATCAACCATGTTCAATACAATTTTAGAAAATCAAAACACAAATGCCGAGCTCTGTATTGCAGTTAGTAAAGTCTGTGAACTAAACTAGTTTTTACTTGTTCATTCGAAAATCTAAAACAAGATAGGTTAAGGTGCAGCGTGATGGGATTAGGTTGTCGAAAACAGCCCTATATTACGATTTGAAAATTGCCGAATTGTTTAACTGAATATTTCTCAGGTTTATAATGACGGCATCTCGGCTCCCTGGGGAACCGTGGCGCACATTTTGGAAGCTGCTGGGTTAGCTTATTTGTCACATAAAAAATCATACTAATAAATTCCAATTTTAAGACTATTTAAAAAATTGTAAGCAATTGGCATGAACTTTGGAAATTGCATAATTGTAATTACATTTTATTACAAGCAGCAATTTATATTCGTAAAAACCAATTGTATATTACCATAGTGTCATTCCGTTTTTTGTTTTTGCAAAAAATTGCGATTAAAAGTTTGCGAAAGAAACCGGCAAAAGTCATTAAATCGTCTCTTTTGCTTGATTAAGCTCCACATAAAAATAAATCGCTATAAAAACACATTCTAATATCTCTGAAACATACCCCTCTGTTCGTCGTGGATTAAATCGGCCAGCAAAACAAAAATTTCGCAACATGATACAGAATTTGCACAATTTCCAATCTACAATTTCCGTATGAAATTTTCTATAATTGTTCTGTCCATGTATGGAAAGTTCACTTGCCGCAAACAAGTGTAATAATTCAAAGCAATTTAAATTTAATATATACTTTTGCGCTTCCACATACAGTCGTACACACATATATATGAAATTGCACTCTTCGCAACGGCCATAGGATCTTTTTAAATTTTATCACGATTTTAATTTCAATTTCAATTTCGATTCAAGGAGAGTGAGCAGAGAACCAATACTGTTAAACAAAAGCTTTTTCGCTACCCGGTATTTACCCCGTTCTCATCATAAACACGTTTTTCGCAATTTCTTTACACAATTACAGCTTTTTTCGCATCTTCTTAAATTGCCAACGCAAATTGCGATTCTTCTTCATTACTTCTCCGTTCGCAACTCTTTTGCACACACAGACACATACATACATATAGTAAATGTGCGAACTCTTTATTCTCCAAATTACTACTTCTTAAAGTACTCGTTATTTTTAACATGTAAAAAACAAAACTGCACACAATTCACTTTTTCACAAATAACAACCTATCTTTCTGTATAGTTAGAATACGTGCTTTAAACAATATAATTTCAAGCATCTTTAAAAAATGATTTCATATATTGTTCATGAATAACAATAATAATAATAATAATAAACGTGGAGGTGTTAGATGCATCTTCTAGCTTCAAATCTCGCATAATTGCCATAATAACAATAATGGTAATAGCGTACAGCACGTTTATTTAAACGGATAAATTTTCCATTTAGGAATCAAGGGATTATAATTATTTTTCTATTTCATTTTAGTGCTTTTTTACATACATAGTTTTTTTATTATTTCCAATAACAATTTTCTTCTTTGTGTTACACTTGTTGTCCTTCTAGGTCTTTTAATGTTATTAGTTTAATGTACAGTCCGTGTTCGGACGCGATAAGACAATCCGATGATTAGTATGATAAAATTTAATTTTACCGTCTTTCACTTATTTTTTTATGTTTCGAAAACCTTTTAAAAAAAGAGAAATTTTACACAATGCATATACGAGCTATTTCAATACAAAAAAAAAAAACTCATCATAGAGAAAATCATGAAATACATTTTCAAGAGTTTTCTTAACAAGCAAATCTTGACTTTTCATACAATTTTTTTCATTATAAGAATATTTTAAATTATCTGAATAAGAAAATTTGAAAAATTGAGCATATGTACTTTAGTTATGTCTAAATTTGTCTAAATTTAAATTATGTCTAAACGGGACTAAATTTGATCTTAAGTAGTTTAAAGTATTTTTTTTTAATTTTAAACATGTCATGCAAACCATAAATGCTTTAAACCAATGTTAAAGTTTAGCGCTTTTTTTCGTTTTCAATGCTAGATAAATTATCGTTAATTTCCTAGTTGACAGAATCATGAGAAACATTGTTATAAAAAGAACTAAAAACATTATTAATTTTGACAAAATCAGTAATGCTTATATGCATATCATTATGTATATTTACGCTTAATTTATGTTTTTTAGCACTAAAGTTATATATAAGTTTCAATAATGAAAAATTATAACTTTGTTTTAAAAATGCTTTAAAACAAATGTTTCAACAACATAACGTATGTTTTAAGCACTTTTAGCTTGCAAGGTAGGAATATCGAAACTAATTTAGATACGATTTAGTCATGTAAGAAAAATATATTTTATACAACATTTTAAC
>AGDA01090761.1:0-15784 GCA_000281935.1 Mengenilla moldrzyki | reverse complement strand
AGTATGAGAAGTGGGGCGCGTTATATGTATATAATATTTCATTATGCATATGCTGCAATTCATACAACATATTTTTACCACTATGTCTTGATTGATTCACATACACTCAAGACTGATTGTTATTATCTTCGTCAGGATGTACACCGATTTGTTAGTTAAAGATATGTAAACACAGCTTTCCCATTAAAGTTATAGTAATAAAATAAGTTCTTAATATCTGTTTATGTGTATCTAAATTTGAATTAATAAATATTGTTAACAATTATTCGTGTTATTTAAGTTCCCATAAACGTGCGTTTTACACTTAGACTACGTGAATGACAACAAGTCGAACGCGACACATTTTTTAAATAAAAAGTCAATCTTATGTGCAGAAAAATTTGCCATCCCTGCTGTATAGCATAAAACTTTTATAAACATATTATTTCAGTAGTTTCCTTTTAAAATTTCCTAATGATTTATTAATTATTTTTCTGGTTCGTGAAAAAAAAACAAAAATTTAAAATTGAATAAGGAAAAACTTACAACGAATCATTTTCAGCTGTTCTAGTTCGATTTTCTTTTCAAAGTGCCCTAATTCGATTCTAAAGACTTTTGAATAACATAAAAAATGTATAAATCATGTTTTTTTTCGTTGGGTGTGAGATAGAAGCAGAAAAAAAAAACACAATAGAAAACATTTATTAAAATTTCTCGCAAGAAGTTATTTTAGAACAAATGATCTTAATGAAAAATGTGTGCATTCAGAAAAGCTTTATTACTTTAAGGCAGAAATCGGCAACCTTTTCTGGGTGGCGGACTCTTTTCCAAACAAAAAAATTTGTGGCCACACATTCAAATGTAACTTAAATAGTATTTTAATATCATATACCAGAGGCGGCTAGACTCCTTAACAGTCCCAGCCATTCTTTAAAATTGAAGAATGTAGTGGCTTGAGATATAAACAGATACGTGGGATTTTTTTAATACTTACTGATTGGGAGTTAACTCCACTCTTATGATTGGATTTTGGAATTTCTGCTGTATGACCTGTGACTGAAACAATTGACAGGATGTATGGTATGCTATACCTTCTTTTTTCGTTGTTTTTATTTACGGTGAACAAGTGTATGTATGCATTAATAAAAATGTGCATGACGGCTATAGCCGTTGCTTCAACGAGTTAATAACTGATGTCACCCGTATTCAAAATAGTTTTTAATATTACATATATGCTTTTAATGTTAAATTAATAACAATTTGATATAATTTTTCAACATCGAATTGTTATAATAAGCATATAATTTTTGCAGCATAATTTTAACTTATTATACTTTTTATGACATCTTTTTTGTTATATAGTGATAATAATAAACTTTTTATAACATCAACTTTTTTATAAAGTGGTAATATAATACCCCTTAAAATATAAAGTGGTCAAACGGTATCTGAAATAAGACCATACCGATATTTCACAATTTTTTTAAAAATAATTAACAAAATGTATTTATTCAGTGTTAAATAATTTTATAAACACTTTGTAACAAATTTCAATTTTTTCAACATTTATCTTTTTAACAAAAAATTAAAATCAAGTAACTAAAAAATCATTTGTTGATCTTTTTTATAACTTTTCAAATTGCATAAAAAACGTTCCACAACTTAAAAAAAAAAGTTAGATTTTAGAATAAAAGTTTGTCTAATTAACAGAGGAAAATTATTTGAAGCAAAAAGTGCTTTATATTTCACTGGAAAATATCATCAAACGAGCAGTCAGACAGATTTGGAAGCGGTGTTGGCTCACAGCCGGCCGTAAAGAATGCACTATTCGTATATAAATCAGTGGTTATTGATTCCACGGAGCCAAAAAGACCACGTGACTCAGTTTCATAGCCGCAATTCGGCGCGTACTGAGCTAAATTTGAATTAGTACTGTAATCGAAACCATAGGTGAATGTAGTATCTTCAACGGCATCAAACAAGTCGCTGCTATACAGCGAATCACAGATATTTGACGTAAAACCTGTAGATGTTTGCGTCTGTTGCGGCATTAGAAGCGGCTCAATAAAATCACAGCTTTGTTGTCCGCAGTGCAACTGATAACAAGATGTACCAGAAGCCATTTGTAGTGAGTTGGGCGGCTGTGATTGCGACAAATCACCTGTAACAAATTCGTCCATAGTGAACGTAAGCGTTTCTCCTGTCTTCTCATCAAATATTCGAATCACTTGGTCATGATTCAAATTCGAATCAATGGTACTCGAGGTTCGGCATGCATTCTCAATCCTAGTAACGGACCGAACCCGATCTGGAACGACACCATGTACAGTTTTCGCATGACGACGTGCATGTGTCTGATGTTTGAAGCATGAGGCACAAAACGGACACTGAAACGGCTTCACGTTCGAATGTGAAGCCTGGTGCCGATTAAGCTCGGACGTCCGCTTAAAACATTTACTGCATATTGGGCACTGAAGTCGTTTCTCTTGTCGATGCATATATGAAATATGATCATCAAGTGAAGCTGAATTGAAGAAGCGGCGGCCGCATTGCTCACAGACGAAATTCGGCTGAATTTGCAGATGTCGCGATAAATGTCGATTAAAATTCGTACTGTTACGAGTACTGTAACCGCAAAAGCGGCAAATGGCCGATGGCGGTTTCTCCAAACTCGTAACATGTATGCGCTTGATATGTTCATCGAGACAGTTACGATTTGCAAATGATTTACCGCATCGATCACAGATTGGACGCGGCCCTTTTGTGACTTTGCGTTCATGACGTCTGCTATAGCAATGACGTCGATAAAGTTGGGGCGATGAAAATGTTTTAGCACAAAGATCACAACAGATTAACTGGCCGGTTGCATGAAGTTTTATGTGACGTAATAAATTAGCTTTGTTGCGGAATAATTTCGGACACGCGGAACATAAATGACGTGGTTCAAGACCGCGTACCGGATGACCCCGTCGTTTATGCGGCAACACACGAGTTCTTGACGCAAACGTCTGATTGCATTTTAAACATGCATATCTATTTATAAAAGGAGAATATATTTAATATTGAAAATTTTACGTAAGATATAAAATTCTAAGTGCAAAGACATACGCGTATAAAAAAAATCAGTATTCTTCTTTTTAAAGCAATAAATATTAATATTTGTAATTATAAATGTATTAGTTCAACGGTGGCCAAACAGCGGCTCGTGAGCCGCTTCCGGCTCTTTAAAGGATTATTTGTGGCTCTTCATAAATGTGTCCGCGAGTTCCAATTCCACATTTGTGCTATTATATTTTAAAAAATTATTACTATACCTTATGTGTTTTGCTATTTTTTGTTATTGCTACTTTTTTCGCTATTTTTATTGAAATTTGTAAATGAATAATGAAAGATGGATAAAAAAAATTAAACCTAATGAGACTGATAATAATAGACACCTTACTATAAAATATATCAACTTAGTAAGCTTTATTCTTCTTTTTGCAAATGCGGTGAACAAATAGCTTTACTTTGAAGAAAAATTAAATTAAATTGGATAACAAATAATTAATTTTTCCAATAAAATTTTGTGTATAATTTACCAACAGGTTTTATGAATCAAACTATCCCTAAGGTAGGCTTACCAAAACACCTACTTATTACTTATTATTTTTCTGACAAAAATTTCTTACAAAATATATTAAAATGCATTTAATTCGAATGGGTTATTCGACTGAAACAAGATATTTTTCAAAATGTCTTAGGTCTTCAATTTTTTTTTCATTGGAAAAATATGTTGAAAAAATTGTTTAAACATATTTCAATTGATTAAAAGTTTAACTAAATACTACGCGGCTTGAAGGGAACTTCATAGCATGCGACATAAAATATCTCTTATGGAATAGTAGACAGTGTGACAGCAGTACATGCTTTGAGGTATCAGATCGCAACCGTGTGTCAACAGCGGATTTTCCTAATGTTCGATGAAAGTAATAAGTATGTCGAGACTATAAGTGAGGGTAATAATTAAGAATGAATCATAGAGCATAATTAATTAGACGCTAGCAAATTAATTTAATTTTGTTGCACTAAAAACTGTGTCACATTGGGGATAAATTAATCATAATTTTTTACGCAATCACTGTGATTGCTAAAATAATGTTCACTCATATAGCAGTGACAAATCATAACAACTTCATAATTTTCACATCACTGCGATAGACTTTGATTAGCAGTATAATAGTATAATTTTCGACAAACATTCTTAACCTATTTAAGAGAAAACATACCGATTATGCCGCTTCATGTGTAGCATATAATGATGTCTATAACAGAAACGAGCCTTGCATAGGTTACATTTGAAAATGCGTCGCTTCGAATGTTCTGATTTATGTGTTTTATATGTATATTTAGTATCGAAAATTTGACCGCATTCTTGGCAGACGAACTTATTACCGACATGCACACCAATATGTCTATAGAGAGCGTACTTATTCACGTAACGTTTGCAGCAAAATTTACATTCATGTGTAGCTTTTACGGTTGCACATTGTTTGCGAATTTTGGTGCCGAACACGGAACAATGAGTGCACCAAATTTTTTTCTTAGCACAATGCAAACAACGAAATACGAATTTTTTCGCCTTTAGGATCATTTTGTGACTTTGATACAGTAGCGGACAAAAGAATCAAAGCAGATTTTTCACACAGAATAAATTAAAAACAAGTTTTAAATACAAAACACAGAACAACTTTAGCTATTCGTTTGCAAGCGCGCGCTAGGCACGCAGCACGTCACGCGTTGTTCTGTGATACAAAATTAAGCTCACAGAGTAAAAATTTTTTTGAATTTTGTATTTATTTGGTACTGTACAAATTTTAATCGAAAATATCGTGGAAGTTATACACTACTACTAGCCATTACACGTTATTTTAATAGTTTTTTTATATGAATTGATTTTTAAGCTCGTTTGAAGAATTCAGGACCCATGCTTTTTATTCTGTATTTCCAAACGTCATGACGTTTATACGCTATGTTGTCAGATGTCCCATTTTAATTTCCTCCGTTGTCATTGGCGTATAGAAATACTTGAATTTTTAAAAATTTGTTTTGGCCGATTTAAACTTTTAACATTTGCACAATTCAAGAACTAAGAATGGGAAAATTCAAGTATAAAAACAGGAGACAGACTATTTTCATTTTCGATTATTTTTCAATATTAATGATCGATTTTTATTACATGATCGCGTTTCATATTGCTTCCAATTTTTTTTATCTTTAATTTGTCAATAAATATTTAACTGTAAACGTAGCTTCGGAATTGTTTTTTATTTTCAGGCTCTAGTTTTGACTTCAATAAGTGTGCTTACTCAAAACCCCAATATGTCACAATATATTTATAGTGTAAAAAGCTTTATAAATTTATGTAGACTTCTAGATCATTATTTATACATATTTCGCCAATTTTAAATGTGTATCATATATCACATTATATAATAGCAACGTTACTGTGATCTTATGTTAACATTCTTAAGTATCATATTTTGATTTTTATATTACAGTAATGTGATAAAAAGGGTATCTTTATTTTTGAAAATTACTATAGTGATTACAAATCTCCAAAACTTGCTTTGTTTTATAATAGTAATATAATTTTTCTAAAACTCGTTTCGTTAAATTAATAGTTAAATAATTAAAATATTAATGTAATATGATGAGGTGAGTAGGTATAAACATAAATGACACTAGTAAATATTAGTTTAGTGTCTAAAGTTTTAAAAGTACCTATTTCTCATAACTACCGTAAGGACTAAATATTACAGTATATTACAGTGAAACATTGCTTCAAAAACTTTTATGTATAGTCTAAATCAATGGTTCTCAAACTTTGTTTTGCGCTGATTCTTTTTATTTCAAAATATTTGTAAATTTGTTTATTTGGGCTAAAAAAATTATAAGCCCTCAAAATCAGGACTTAACTTTTGACTAAAAAATATTTCAATAGACTTAAGTTTTTAATCCATGCAAATGCCAAATTTTGACGTTACACACTTATTTAAAAACTTAGGGTAGAACTGAATTAAAACAAATTACTATACTACAAATTGCGCTACAATTTAAACCATATTGTTACAATATTTTCAGTGGTACAAAAATATTGATGTACATAAAAAAAGGAAAAAAATTTCGACTTTAATTATCAATGTAATTTATAATTGTTTTATTTTTCAAAAATACACATTTAGTGTCAACTCGCTCCAGGCCGCATCCGGCTAGCGAACCGCAAGTTGAGAATCGCTGATCAAGATCATTAAGAGTAATAATTGAAGTGTTTAAATACTAATTAGTTATTCCTTAGATTCCATAATATAAAAAGCTTTATAACTGCGTAAAAAATTGATCGCTTTAAATTTTTTATAAGCTAAAATTCCCCGAAAAATTTAAATGACAAAATACATATTTGCAGATATACTAACATTTTTATAGTTTGTTTTTACTGTTTTTGAAGAATAGTAGTTTAGAGTAAATATTCTATATTTACTAAAAATGGAGAGAGGTTATTTTGTAACTAATAATCATATATTCTATGTGAAATTTTATTACATCAGCAAAGTAAAAGTTCAGACACTATTTTTAATGCCTAAAAGTAATTATTGACATTAAATAAAACAGCCTTGTACAATAATAAATATAAATAAACAAATACGTAATGATTATCAAAAGTAACAATGAAACCTAAAAATTTTATTTAAAATAAAAAATATACAGAAAAATTAAGCCGGCAAGTGTCCGACCGTTATTTTTGAAAAAATTCGAATTACTGATCGATCGGAAAATCTGCCTAAATTGAATTTGGGAGAAGCGTTTTGGAAAATAAAATATATGAAAAACGTGTGTCGCTGTGATGAGTTGAAGTTCACATTCGATTTAAATTAGCTATTTAGAAGTTTTTTTACTCGAATTCGAAAATGATAAAATCTACGGAAGTTTCATCGTTCTTTAACCGAAAATACTTATCTTCAAAATGTTTGGAAGGTTTCGACAAGTATAAGGTGATTTCAGTAACTGAATATTTATTTTTATATAATTCGTTTTTAAACGTGACGTTTAATATTAGACATTGCAAAGCTTTCTTCTCTAGAGATAATGGCGAAATTCTTAATCGTAAAAATTACTACGGCTACCAAAATTACTTATGTGGTTTCCCTACTAGTAGCCAAACATTTTCTTTATATGAACAAACTACGAAAATATTGATTTACATATTCTCAAGAGCAAATTTCTATGAACAAAACGTATCTGCTAAAACATTAATAGAATGTTTTATACAAACATGAGTGCTTTACATACATTTACATTCTTTTAAACTTTAAAGAATGATTTACTGCATTATTAGGGATTTGGGCAACTTTTAAAAATCACTTGAGCCTTTTCCATGTTCACATGATACATTTTCTTGACATTTCTCAACAACGTTTTTAGCAGATTTTTTATTTTCTTTAAGAAAATGTTATTAATCACAATTTTTTTCTCATTTACGAAACGTAATTCCTTCATTTGCTAATAGGGTTGTGAATAACACTATGTAAATTTTTCATATCTATGCGATAAATATAGAATAACTGCCCTACAGGAAGGTGAACATTTTCTTTAGATGAAGAAAATCTTCCCACAAAAAACATACGAATATTTTCTGACATTTTATTTACATCAAGTAATCTAGCAACGTTTTGCCTCACCTTTATGTAAACGAAATATAGTTTCATTTCTTTGGCATAATGGTTGATACTAAATATTATGTTGAGTTCTAATTTCTCAAAATGACCTTACCGTTCAACTCTATATTTTCATTAAAGCAAAAAACAATATTTAACGCACTCAAGTGAATAAAATTTTTGGGCTTCGTAAAGATGTTTTGACATATAGGCCAATATTTATAAATTTATTAACATATTCGCACTTGAGACGTTTTTTATTTTTCAATATCGGTTAAAAAATGAAAATTTAAATTAAATAATTTTGTTCTTGTAACGGTGCATATTTCGAATTATAAATTTTCAATTAAGTAAGTAACTTTTAGAGGATTAAAAGCGAAATTTTATATTTTTTTAAAACCACTATTTTTTTACTTTTCTATAAAAATGTGTTTTACATAAATTAATGTGCAATGGGTGGTTTTTAGGGTTGGAAGCATTTACATAAAATTTTATAACCAGATTTTTTTTTACAATTTTTCCTATTTTATTACAAATTTGTGTTCCAGGTAAAATAATTTATATAAGGTAGGGCGCCTTCTTCAAGATGTAGAAGCTGTTTTATGTAATTTAAGCTAAGTTGTGCATGGGTACACTAGCGAGGGTCGAATAGTTTAGCGTTAGCCCTTCAACCCTAGTGCGCTGAGTGCTGATTACTTAGAAAACAGGGAAAAAATTTTAAAAATTGAAGAAAAGCCCCTTTTTTAATCAAAATAGCAAGAAATTTAAGCTAGAAGCAATTTTTCAAATTATAAAATTTTACCTCAATTCCTAAAAAATTTACTATATGTAGATTAGCTTATGTAAAGTAGATACTTTTAACCGAAGTAACAAAACAAATTTTTGTAATAAACGGTTTTTCTTAATTTCGGAAAGAATTAACTCTTCTTCCAACACCTAAAAATTAATCCCGTGAATAAAATATCTGTTTAATTTTTTTTTTACCTTTATAATCGACTATATTCAGTTAGAAATTGTAATATTTATTTTATTCAGCCACATTTTAAACCAAAATGCTTGAAGCGTATCACGTTAGCGGTAGTCATAATTAAAAGTTTATTTGACCCGAATATGTTAATAGTAAAAGCATAATAAATTGCTGAACTTTTTATTACTAGTAAATGAATTAAAACAAAAGTAATCTATTACTAGACAACACAACTAGTTTTTATTACAAATAATATAAATAACTAAGCAACCTTAAAATGTCGAAAAGATTTAAATACAGTCAATTCCGGTTAATCGGATCACATCAAGATACGATCATTTTGGACCTAATAACCGGCTGGTCTGATTACACGAACATGCCTTATGTTAAAAAACGAGACGTGCTATGCATAACATATTAAAATGTCATTATGATCTTTATTGTGCGGTACACGCGTATGGCGAACCTATAAACAAGAACTACTGTTGCCTATGAACTTTATTCAATGAAAAATAAATTTTACACAAATTCTTCGAAACGATCTACACGATACTCAAAATGCGAAGCACAATAAAAAAAGATCTTAGCAAATTCCAGTCAACGTTTCAAGATCTTATCCAGTGTGTTCTAACGCATTCTTTTTACGGACTGCACTTGAACAAAATCATTACAAACATCTAACGCAGCAATGGGATTGCCGCGTTCTTTGGTCCGTTTAAATGGAATTTCGGTCCTAATAAGCAAATAATATTAGGCTTATGTTATAGGATTTGTTTTGGTTCTTTAAGATTCGGTCCGAATAAGCGGCTGGTCCGATTATCCGGTGGTTTGATTAATCGGAATCGATTGTAATTTAAAATTTTCCTTTTTTACTTAAAAAGTAGTTAGTCATCATCATTTAAATGTTTCCTCGTGGTATTAAAAAAATAATAACTTTATTTAAAAATAAACGCAAAATATATTCTCAATATTTTTTGGTGAAATTTAAATCACTTTTGAGAGTAAAATGCCTTAAATATTTTTTAATCACATAAATAAAACTTAAAGAAATTGATTTTTTCTGAATATTTCTATATGACGAAAATGAAAGCTTTTTTTCTAGTAGGGTGATATTTTAATCATTAAATTAAGTTATATTGAAGCAATATGGCGACACCTTGATGTTCCGTGTACACCATATTAAGTAGCTGCACATTAACGTCAGATAGTTTGATTTGTAACACTAGAATAAGGGAAAAAAGTAAAAGATTTAATAGTACTAAAATACGCTGGTGGGCTTCGTGCCACTGTGACGTTTGCGTTTGAAATTCACTCTCTTCTCTCCGCAAAAGAGAAAAGCTCTTGATCATTTTTGGTAAATTTATTTTATTGACCGCTGCCAAGTAAGTATGACTTATTTACGCCAACAATGATGTATTATATCGACGTCTATATAGATAGATATACTATTGCAAAACAAAATTTGGCGATCAGGGAACATTGGTTTCGAGGTTTTTCTCTTCCAATTCACCAAAATGTCTATTATTGAATTATTTTCTTAATTTTTTAAGTGAAATATTTTAGTACTAATTAAAAAATATAAGACTATGGAATAAAAATAGTGTAACAGTTATTTTATAGTGTCTTTTTTAATAATAATTATATTACAACTACTTATGTTGTGAAAAATTGCGCAAATATTGCTGTTTGCGAACAGTAAAACCTACATGTATCTCGACAGCGGCTATGTAACGGCGTTTTGATAAATGCGCGGCTGGCAAAGTATTAACAATCGTTATGCATATTTCTAAATTAAAATTCCAGTATTAGTTTTTTTAAAGTTATTCTTTTTATACACTTTAGTACGCATCTGTTGACAACAATCCATTAAGTGTGTATGTTATGCATCCATTTTGGAATTTTGTTGTTGAGGTAAATCATATTGACGTAGTATAAAGCTTTTAGGCAAAAATAATTAAGGTTGAAACTTAAGATTTGATAAATATCAAAATGAAGAGAAAAAAATCTTATTTTTATTGTGTTGCGTCAAATAATCTATAATAAATATCTCATCATGCTATTAAATTATATAGTACCACATACTCAAAAAGAAGACAGCGAATCCGTATAGTCAAAAGTTAACACTTTCAGGATCTCTATTTTTTATTTGCTCAAAAATAAAAGTTATAAAATAATATTAGTGTTTAATGCGACTTCATTGGTAGAAAAAGTATACAAAAAATTACGATTACAACTTTTTTGTTCCAGGCCTCATCTTCAACGCTTCTAAAATTCTTATACCCCTATTATTGGCACATTCCTCGAAAAATCCGGACAAAGTTTACTCGACTACTCTAATCGTCTAATTGATATTTTGGTAACGTCAAGCGAAATTATACTTAATAATTATTTACAGTTTTTTTTTTTTTTAATTTACATTTTTTGTTAAAATTGGCATCGATATCTAGCGTTGCATTCAAATTGCCCGGAACGAAGGAGTTAAAATCTGCCGAGTTCATTTTTGAATTATCCTTTTAATTATCAAATTGTCTTCCTCCTGTGGGCTTGGCCACCACGTTGGAAAACTCTGATCTACAATGTAATCGAGAAGCTCTATATAACGCACTGCTAGTCTATTAAATTTTAAAAAATTTAATAAAATTCATTAAGAAAAATATGTTTAAAAAATATTTTCATTGAATGGTAGAACTATAAATACCTTAATAAACCGCACGACTCTTTTTTTTAAAACTCGATAAAATGATATTTGTAATCATATATTAAAAAAAATGATTCGACGACTGTAGTACATTTGAATCAAATTTTTAATTAGAGTCTAGCATCAATCCGAACCCGACCCGATTAAAAAATATAGCACCTGACTTAGCCCGACCCGACGCCATTTAATTCGCAAAACTCTATTTTAACAGAAGTACTTAAAAGCATTTTTTGCATGCTGTGAATTCATTAATATATTCACCATCTTCGCTCACAATAAATTTGAACCTTTTCCACACATTCGATTTACTATTATTACACGTCAATATGTATTGACCACTTTTAAGTGGTTGACGCGTTCTTCACTAATTTTTTTTTTTATCATTTAAACATTACGTGAAAATGTTATAACGTTTGTAATAGTATACATGTGTTTATAAATGTTATATATTTTAAAACCTTAGAACCCGAAAGCACATCGATTCAATTCGACTTGACCCGTAATTTTTAAAATCAAATCCGAACTCAACCCGACGCAAGACTTTATATTTAATAAAAATGATATAAGTTACTTTAATGATTTCCTATCGGAACATCCGCTTATATTAGAAAGTTAAAAACAAATATCAAAACTTAAAATAGACTACCTTTGAATAAAAGTAGTTATATCTGTTAGTAATATTGTGTTTAGTTTTACATACATAAAATTAGTGAGGTTCGAATAATCTAATGGTTACCGTTCGACTCTAGCACTCGAAGTTTCCTGGGTTTGAATCTTACTTTATATTGATACTCGTAGCAAATTTTTTCGCTTAACAAAACACCAACACTTATTGCATAGAAATGATTGTTTGTGCCCCTTTTTTAGAGAAAAAAATTATATTATTATCATTTGATATGTAGAAATTTGAGATTTTAAAACTTTTATTTTTTATAATTTATAAAATTTAAATAACTATTTTAAAGTAAGAATGTATTAATTACTATTAAATTATTATGTCTAAAAGCGCTATACTATAAATATTTTAAAGGTATTTAAGTCTAAAATAAGCGGTTTTTAGTTTTGTCCCAAATGGATTGCACCGAATTTGTTGACGTTCATTGGATTTTTGCTAACCATTTCCAATTTTATTACTCTTGCTTATTACGATTATGGTTATTATGCGTCGGATGAAACACGCCCTAGCCACAAACCGTTACCATCTTGGCTTTGCTTTTTTATCGGGTTTAGTTCATTTGTTGCCTATACTTTAGGTAAGTTTTTTGATAATTTTGTATAATAATCAACATCACACAGATTTATATTTACCTTTAAACTGAAAACTTTAATTCGAAAACATTATGCGAAAGTTTCAAGCTTATGCTGAAACATAAAGTAAGGTTACAATGCTGTAATTGAATAAAGCCAATTACTTCTCTAAATTTGATTTAAATATAAACACACTTAAATTTACAGTTATGTAAATTTTCTACTTCTTTAAGCTTGTTACATTTATACTTTCCTCAAATTGTTTTATTTAATTTACTTAATGTTGTTCTCCGTTAAATTAAATATATTGTAGCGAAAAATGCTATTGGAAACACTTAAAGCATGAAAAATAGTTCATATTTTACATCAACAAAAGTCTTGAAGAAAATTTTAAAGTGAGGTGTGATAAAAACTCTGGATAGTTATATTATTTAATTTGTTTTTATAAAGGTATAAAATCAAAATAATATTTTTTTAAATGTATATGAAAAAAAAATTCATGTAAAATCGGGAATCTCGAATTTCTATAAAAACTAATTAAATGACTGCTAAACTTAATTACTTTACCAATATTATTATAAACAGTATTATTCTAATCTATGAAAATTAAGAACCGTATAAGTAATATAATTTTTATTAGAAGTGCAAATAAATCTGCCGTATCTTCGTCTTTATTTATTTCAACTAAGAGTATTCTTCACAAAATTTAATCCCTATTTTTATAATATAAATTTGTAAACGTTTCAGTATCAAACCGGTGTGGCCAAAATTTTATTTCTTAGAGGCAACTTAATTTGTAAAATATAGCTCACGAGCGCCTGCAGTCATATATGAACATATTATGAGCTGTTATTAGTTTAAAAATGTTGTTTCATCGCTCAACAGATCTCCACTTTAAATATTGATGTATAATTTAATGTCTCGCTTAAAGTGTTGTTAGATTTTCAAGTATATTTACATTTTCAAACATAAAATTTAAGTTAATGGAAATTGTTTAATTTTAGCATTGTGGGTTACTTTCAAAACCTTTGCGGTCAACGTGTTGGTCACTCTGATATAAACTAAAAGTACCAAAAAAACTACAGTTAATATGAATAACTAAAACAAAATTTTATGTGACAAAGCGTTCAAATAAATTTGAAATGTGTTCAATTAATTTGAAATAAAATGTATTTAAGTTAACGCGTAAATTAAAAACAAATAATATTTAAGACTTTTGTGAATGGAACACGAGTTGAATAATTTGAATTTTTTTCTTTTCCGTGGGCTATAATTGAAAAGTATACGTGTTATATTATTGCGCGTGCGCATACACACAGAAATAATGTGTGCGTGTGATTTAAATCACGGCCGTAAAGTATGGACTGCTCGTTTAGTACAACTTCTGTCGTTAACTAAAGGAGACTTGATTTAAAAATCGCATGTTTAATTGCAAAATCTCGTTATAGCGGGTTTTGTTTAATGGTTTATACTAAATAATATTTATTAAACTTTATTTTCTGAATTATTTTTTATTTAATTTTTAAATTTATTTATTAAATTAATGCTTAGCTTATTTAAACGTTTTAAATTATTGCTAAAAGTAATAAAGTACGTTTTTGTCGGCCATTGTTTTCGAAAATCAAAATTTTAAAATTAAATTGAGCAATGTCCTTTTCAATTCAAGTTCACTCAGATAACGGGAGCAGTGTTTACCAAACGAGCAGCTCATACTTTACGCTTATGTGTTAAATACGGATATTTTATTTATAGATGGTATTGATGGTAAACAAGCACGTCGTACAAACACTAGTAGTCCACTTGGTGAATTATTTGACCATGGCGTTGATTCTTTCTCAACTTCACTGATTCCGGCTACACTGTACAGTATTATAGGTCGTGATCCAAACCACTTGTCACCTCTTCGAATGTATTTTATTATTTGGACTGTAATGATTAATTTTTATTTGTCACACTTTGAAAAATACACGACCGGTGTTTTGTTCTTACCGTGGGGCTTTGATTTTTCGATGACTGTATGTATTGTTATTAAATGGATTACTTTTTATGCTACGTTACAATTTTCATGTCTATTTTTGACCATGTTGACAGGGAGCTTTTAAAGTATTTCTCTTTATTAAAAGTAATTCAGTTATAGCAAAATATCTATGTTCGCACAGCTATATATAATGTATTTATCTGTTACATGAAATACATATTTATTAAGCTCTTAAACATAAAAAGTAATTTGTCTGTTTAAATCTAATGTAACTTTTTCACTTGCAGTAATAATATAGGTTTTTAATGATCCGAAGTATATTAAAACTACACACAGACTGAATTATTTGGTTTTATAGTAAATTAGTAAAACATTTAGTCAAAAATAATTGTTTAATAAATACACTAATTTATCTAACTAAATATTTAATAAAATTGGAATTTTGTTATAAATATACTTTTTTTTAATTTTACTGATATGCGTTTTTTATTAACAAAGCAAACAAGTATTGTTAATTTTATTAAGATAATCGCGGCCAGAATTATTTTTATTTATATTCTCAATTTCGGAAAAAAAGTAGTTGAAATTTAAAATCATGTAAACTTGTGTTAACTCTGTTGTTTCAATCCTCTTTCACACGGGTTACTAATTATTATGAGTTTAATATTAACACTTTTTTAACTAAATACTAAATAATTCTTGTTAATTGAGGTCAAAATACAAATTTAACAAATAAATCATAGAATAATGGACTGTGCTCTGTGATTTTAAATCTAAAAAGTTTAGTCTTAACTTTGCCACAAAAAAATTATCTTGTAACCATATCAAAACTCCTGCATTGTAAAATTCAACCCTAACAAATCTGCTTGTAAATAAAATGTTTTCGAGGATTTTCGTTCTATCCTAACAATGGGAATTTTCCTTCCATATTTGTTATTCTGTGGTGTGGATAAACATTGTTTCACCCTGGATTAAATGTACTAACAGGATATTAATCTAAGAGTATATTTATTTTTTATTATTCTAAGACATATTTCAAGTAATACAAGTTTTTTTTTAATTCAAATATTTTTAGTTTTACATATAGTCAACAGATTTTATAGCTTTGTGCAGGTATAAGAAAATCTTAATTTTAATACACGAAACACACACACACACACACACACACACACACACACACACACACACACACACACACACACACACACACACACTACACA
>AGDA01090667.1:0-13257 GCA_000281935.1 Mengenilla moldrzyki | reverse complement strand
GTGTTTTGTTTTAGAAAATTAACCTTACTATTTTTATGTTAACAGGTTGTGATTACAACAATGGGAGAATCATTTAGTTAAAGCTATGTATATTATTTTTTAATTAATTTTATTAAATAAATAAAATTTATAAAAAATTTGTTAAATTTACTAAAAATTTTAATCAATTTAATTGAAATACTTAGTTAGCTAATTTCAGTTTCCATAAAATTTGTTGTTTTTTTAAATTATTTACAAAAAAGTTAAAATTTTTGTATTTTACTTATAGTTGACTTATTTTTAAGTATATGTGGAAAAATTTTAAAAAATGTCCAATTTTTAATTTTTAATCACATAAATAATTAAGAAATCAATTTTTCAGGCGTTGTAGTATTGAACATAGTTGCAAAACATCAATATAATTTTAATTTATTGAAAATAAAAGTTTGATTTTAGTAACTTAAAGCATATTTTTTGTCTTTTAAAGCGTTACTTAGTGGTTTTAATAAAGTAATGGTAACATTTCTAAATTAGATATAAAATACTAAACTAAATTCTATAATTTTATCTGTAAAGCGTTATTTAAAAAGTGTAAGAAAGCATTTAAAATTTTACGTCGAATTCTAACTTAAGTTATTTGTTAAATTTCTAACTGTTTTTCTACTATATAAATTTCGTAAAGTTAGTATTTATAAAATATTTTTACGGTTCAAAATATAGTAATTAGTACTTATTACTAGCAAAAGACTCTATACTGACGCTAAAAATTTACATATAATTTAGTTAGAATTTATGCCATACTTCATTATACAATATTTAAGGTCAGAAAAGACTTGAGTTTAGCAAGAAAATTTATTAATAATGAATTCTATCAAAATTTAAAACGTTTCTTATGAACTAAACAGGGTGTTTAGTGAACCCATGGACGTATGAAACCAGAACTGCTCACTGCATAGTGAAAAATCCTGCATACATGTTTGGTTGGGAAAAGAAGAGCGCATGACAGTAAGGTCGCTATGCCAATCAGATAATGTAAAAATACTTGAACATATGCACTAGTCTTTTCCCAACGAATATGTATGTAGAATTTTTCACTAAGTAGTGAGCAGTTCAGCTTTTATACGTCTATGAGTAAACCTAACAATTTTTTAGTATATTTAACAAGAATTGCTTGTTGTCCCTTTTTGTAAGGTGATCACATTTTTTTATTTTAAATACGGAACAGGAACTTGTAGCAAGGGTTGTTGAGTTAAATCAATTTAATATGTTTTTTTAATAAAAATTATACATAACAAATACCATTTAAAGATATAATAAAAACCAGTATTTCTTTTATCGAATCAAATTTTTTTAATCAGAATTAGAGTACAAAACTTTTTATAATTTTCTGAACTTTGGACTTTTTCAGTAGGTCTTTTAAGCTTTAAAGCCCTGTATAAAATTCTATACAATTTTCTTCATAATTAACTTAATTAATATCGCTTTTAGTGTGTCTATTTCAAGTCTAATCTTGTCACTTGTCTCTGAGCGTTAGATCTCTGATATGCACAATTTTTTCGGTTCAAATTTTGTAAAAATAATTCTAGTTGAAATATATTTAAAAAAATATTGAAATTAACAACATTTTTAAAAATTTAGGGTAATCCGGAATAAAAAAACTTAAATTCGGAATAAATATTTCTGTAAGATGGAAATTCGGGACTGTGCCCGCCAAATCTTACTTTTTGCCTTTTTTTTTTCAATGCATATTTTTTATATAAATTAAAATAAATATTACTCAAATTAAAATGTTTGCAAGTTGTGTTTTCAATAACTAAAATATTTTTTTTCATTTCAATTAGAAATTTAACTTGTTGCCTACACCATAAAAAACTCTAAATTAATTTTTTTACAATAAGAATACATAACAATTTTTTTATAGTGTGAGAACGTTACTTAATAATATCATCAAACTTAGTCAGTTAGTAAAGTAAATAATATTAAAGTTGTTAATTTTATTATTTGAGAAATGCAAGAAAATAATGATATTTTTAATCATCGGTTAAAATCTAGTTAAAACTAATAAAATAGCAGAGTAAATACTTCAATTAAATAAATTACAATTGTTATTTAACTTTTTAGAAGTTGTAGGCGTTTATTAAATAAGATTTTTATTAACAATTGACGTTACTCTTAATTGATCGAATAGGTTTTTTATTTTCACAGTGACGTTGATTTAAGTACAATTAAATAATGAAAATTATTAAATTACTTGTGCTTTTTTCATTTACAGTGTGAAAAGCCGGTATATGTTTCTATTATTATAATAAAGGCTTTAGAATGGGCATTTTTCATTATTTTTGATACTGCAACAATGCTCATTTACCAAAGTCAAGTAATTTATAGTATTAACATGTACTACATTGTTGTTTTCAATTGTTGTTTGTTATCACTTGTTTTATTTCTCTTATCAAAGGCTATTGATTACAATACATTGAAATAAATTGTTAAAACTGTTTGCACTTGTTATCAAAGACGTTCGTTAACAAATTTATGTTATTAAAAGCTTTCTGATGGTTTTTTTTCTATGAATAAATTAAAATAAAGCTCTGATTATGTATACGAAGGAAGTGAAAATATAATTATACCACCAACTAGACAAGACACATAATCATAACACTCAATAGCAGATAAGGAAAATTATGTTTCATTTTTGTACATTAGAGGTAGGTGAGATTTGGGAAAATTAAAAAAAAAGAAAAGAGAGGAAAAGCTTTTATTAGCGCCAAGCAAAAACTAATTTTTTCCTTAAGCGAACGCATTATGACACATTCTGTGAAATTGAAGTTAATCCTAATACAAAAAAAGTGACAAGCAAAATATAAAGATTTTTCTTCTATGGTTTCTCTCAACGTATTAACGCAAAGATTACATTCAAATAAAAGCAAAAGCAAATAAGTCTTTTTGGACGCGGAAAATAGAAATCAGACAATTTTCCCGTTCGTCATAACTAGTTTTTTCCTTTTTTGTTTGTGCTTGAGCTTGAGCTTTAGCTTTTTCTTCAACTTTTAATATTTTTGTAATGCAGCAGCTTTCAATGCTTGTCATCGTCATAAAATTAATATTGCAATATAGGAAAGTTTAATTGAACGCGCGCGGCGTCGTAAAAACTTAAATTTATTTTCGTAATTAACGCACAATAAAATCGTTAATCTGTGTGCATGAAAAAGAATTTCCCCGATGATGATCACTATATGTGTGATTAAGTGTAGAGAAGAAAACAGAAGTTGTAAAGTCGTTTCATTTTTGTATCAAAAAATTGTCAAAGTCCCAAAGGATTATAAAAAAAAAAAAAGAAAACTGGAACCGTGGGGAACAATGCGGTGAGCTTCGTGAATTATTCTGTTTGATCGTTATTGTAATATGTCCTGTTTTCTATAAAAAAATATTCCCTCATTTCAAATGCATCGAAATCATATCGAGAAGTGTATTTTTTTCACTAAGGCCCCATATGCGTATATATTTATAATGATATGGAATTTATTGTCACTTTTCTACACCGCGTATATTCGTATTGTCAGCTTTATATATATGTATACCCTGTTCATTAGACAAAGGTAAGCTCTAAACAATAAGAAAATCAACTTAAACCTTCGGACTAGAAAAACTCTGTTTCGAGTTATTGAACTTCTATAATTCATTACGTTTCTTGTCAACCACCTGGTTTTAAATAATTACTACTGGGAAACTCTCGATTCATATTTAAATTTTTTAATACTTTTTATAAGTGTCATAAAAATGCCTATAATTTTGTACACGACCTTTGCATGTACAGTTGCGCTTCTCACTTAAGATTTTTTTTTAAAAAAAAATTACAATGTATATATATATCGAGATTATCAAAAAATAAAAACGAACAATAAAATACAATTCTCATTAATTTTAAATTCCGAAAGAAGATAATAACAATGGATCAAAAATAAAGATGATTAATTATATAAAGGTTTGCAAACAATCAACTGAGCGAAAAAAACTGCAATATATAATATATTTTTTAACATAAAAAAAAACTTTCATATAACTTTAAAAAATTTTCCCATTCAGACAAAAATAAGCACTATTAATTAAAAAGGGGTGTAAAAAATCCATATGGAAAACTTTAATTTTTTGTCTAAAACAATATAGAGAAAAATCATTAATTAAAGTTAATTTTTTATATGACGACTTTCTCCGTACGGAAATATATTAACTTTTTTTTTAATATTATTTATTACATATTTTTTATAAATGAAATTACAATAATTACTACTGAAGTTATATGTTTGCTTCTCGTTTAATTAAAAAAATCAATTTTTTAATAAATATAGAAACTAATGTTTATGTTAGCACTTTAACATAAATTTTTTTAACTTATGTACGAAGGAAGCTAAATTGTCTATTTGTGCTGTTTTAAATTTTACTAGAAAATTTATGACGTTTACGAAAATCTGATTGACTTTCGTTCACACAAACTTTCCAAAAAAGGATGTTTGGTCTGAATGATGTTATTTATCAAGTTTTCTTAAAGGGATAACAATTTTTTATTGATGATTTCCACAACTTATGTCTTTATATATAGGAAAAAACAGACATTTGGTTTGTTCTATGAACCCTATTAAAAAAATAAACTTGTTGCATTGTAACCGATTCACTTTATTTCAACTCTATTAATTAATAACTTATTTTTTTACTAAAGTAGATTTGTTATGCAAAGTAAAATTTGCAAAAAGATTAATTTTTTAATGTCTGAAATTAAAAAAAAATTAATGATATTAATTTCTTATTAATATACACATATAGATTTGTAACTGTGCTTTAATTTATAAATTCATTAATCATTAAAAAGAATAAAATTTCCCGCGCGTCCATTGTTTATTGAAAACTACTAGTGTTATTTAATAATATGATTGAATGCAATTACCTACACGTTATCGATCCTAAGTAAATTATATGGTTGTTGATTCCATTTGCATACACAATTGTTTTTCATTACTTTCCCTCTAAAAAAATAACTTAAAAAATAGTGGTAAAAGTATGTATTAAAATTTAAAAATCTTTCATTTATTATTAATTATTTTGATTGAAAATTGATTAAAAAAGGGCAAATGTAGTAAAAAAATAATAGAATTTAAAAGAATTTTAATTGCATTAAGTCAAGCTTATTTCTTTAAGCTATTTCTGAAGGTTGTAATTTGCATATTTAAATTTATTTTCTAATTGTAAGTTGATATAATTTTTCCCGTTTGAGGTTTTTGAAAAAAATGCACATTAGCAAAAGAAATTTTTGCGTATTACAGATAGAAAAAAATAGTAATTTTTTTTATCAGTGTGTGATTATCAATCTTAGATGAATGAATTTTTTATAGTTGCAGCCTTAAATTGTAATAGTTATTCGCATCGATTTTTTTGATAAGAGTACTTTTATGTAGGATGATAAGTCAATTAAACGGCCCACGCATCTTTTAATCGAAAGTAATTATCGTTTTTAACTCTGAAAACGTATAAAATATTTTTTAGAAAAAAAAAAATGATAAAAAGAACATTTTGTGTCTAAAAACCAAAATTTCTCAAATAAATTATTGTCCATTAAAACCATAAAATTGAATAAAATATGCAAATTTTATGACTTACAAAAAACTATTTTTTGATTATTTTTTTGTAACGGTACAATTAAAGCATATTTTAATTACTGTTTAAAATCTTTTCTTAAGAAGAAGATAAAAGGAGATTGTATGTTCCTAATTTCTATTTTCGGACAATTGAAAGTTTTTTTTTTCTTAAAAAGAAATTAATTTAAATTTTAAGCCTCTCTATATTGAAAATAAATGACATATGTTATATGTATACGCGTTTTTAAAACATTTTCTATTATCTTTTTATCACATTAGAAGATTACTTTTTTTTAATAAAAAAAGTTTAAAAAAATTAAAGAAAAAAAGAATGACTCAACTTTCCAATAATTGATATTCAAATGGAATTTTTATTGAGCATAAATGAGTGAAAAGTCGTTTACTTCAATAATTGCATTTTTATTCAATAGTCATTTGCAATTTTTCCCCAGATTTTTTTTTAAAATAAAAAAATATAAATGTATGTGTGTGTATTTTTTAAAACATTGATTACCTTACACAATAGGGATCGAGCTGAAATTGCAAATGTTATTCGATTATTAGCTTGAAGAAAGAAAAAACTAGATGTGTCATTTTAGTTCACAATTAACAAGATTTAAGTCTTTAAGAAACTCACGATTTGAAGTGCTCTTTAATGACATCTTATTTTGAAACAAGTTGATAAATTTAGTATTCCAATAGAGGAAACTATTAAACTAATTTTGCAATAATAAAACTTTCGCCAAGTAGCAATTCTTTTTAAATTTATTGTGTATAACCTTATAATTAAAAAAAAAGAACTATAAAAATGATTAATTACTATGTTTCCTTATATAAAAGTAATTGAGATTTTTCAACGTACAAGTCTTTTCTGTGATATTATTGTTTTTTTTTTTCAACATATATAAGTAATTTAGTTATTAATTAAATTTTTATGTTTTTATTTTAGTAAAAACATAAGCCGTATTTTAGCAGATAAAATTATTTCTATTCAAAATACTTTGCAAATTGTTTAATTTGGCGACCACAATTTTAATTTAGGGTAATCACAGAAACAAAAACTTGAAATAATTCGATTTTTTTCAAATCGAAAATCTTTTATTTTGAAAAAATTTGAATATTGTTTGATCTGTGCCATTTAAAAATTATAAAAAGAACTGTTTTTACCTCATAGATCTATTATACATGAACTGCTCACAAAATAAAAAAAACATTTAAACCATCAAAAGCTTAAAAAAATAACGCGCATGATTAGAAACCAACAAACTGTTAATAACGGTTATTTTTTCCATTTTTTTAACTAATCAATTATCGATGTAAATTATCTTTTTAAATTTATACAAAAATTAAATTAATTTAATTTACACAAAAATAATGTTTGTTCACTTGTGGGAACAAAAAAAATCAAAATTTGAATAATACTAAAAAAATTGAATATTGAAAATATAAATATATTAAAATTAATTAATTTCGTATGCCTTGACTTAATATTTATTTATTTTTTATTTTTTTGTTTAAAGTTGTAATTAATTCGTAATTTAAAATAAATGTCGTCAGTTAATTTTATTAATATGTATAAATTGTTTTTAAAAACATAAAACGACTTTAAATGTACTATTATTTTATAATTTTCAAATATTTTAAGGAAAAAAATATTATTTAATATTTTATTTTTTAAAAAACTTCTTGGGATTAGATCATCATTTCATTAATATTTATTTATAAAAACTATAAAAAAAGACCTGAAAATACCTAAATTATGGAATTTCGAAGACGATACAAATTAACATTGTTTTTGAAATATAAAAATCAAATGTTCAATTGAAAAGCAATTTTTAAAATTTCGCGGGAAACGTTTTTTTGAATTAAAAAAAAAATAAAATGTAATTTACTTGCGAAATGAAATTTACTTGCGCATAGTACTTTAAGGTCGTTTTCGAAAACTGAATCCTATCATGCTCCACCTTAACCTATATTGATTTAGGTTTTCAAATGAACAAGTAAAAACTAATTTAGGTCATAGAATTCATTAACTGCAATACAGAGCTCAGCATTTGTATTTTGATTTTTTAAAATTGTATTCAACATGGTTGATTGTTTACGTATCAATTAACTCGTAAAAACGCAAGGTGCTTAAACACAAAAGATGCGGATACATTGACTCCATTTTGAAAATGAAACACCTTAAAAATTTAAGTTGATATTGATCGCGAAAAAATAGCGTAAAAGAGGTAAGAGAGTTTTACTTGGAAATTTTCACTGTAAGGTTTTAAGAACTAAAACACTCTAGCCTTATTTTAAACTTTGGCGTCATCAGTAATAAAATTAGGTGATCGCATCAAGGCTCATCTTTTGCCCAGAACCACTCAAAATAGTGTTGGCGTATCTGTATCTTCTGTGGCTTAAAAATGTATAAAAAACGCCATGATGCTTATTGTTTAGGTTTTCGAACAAAAAGATTGATCACGATGAGGTTTTTGAAAGCAGCTTAAAACATTCGATGTATCGGAAATTGTTTTCCATTCAGTGAGTAGTCCAAGTATAATAGGTCAATGTTTTACCCAATGGTTTGTTCTGTGACATTCAATTTGATGCGCCAAAACACGAAACAAATTAATTTGAATTTATTTTGCATTTGGCGAAATATAGGCGGAATTTCAAATTGAAATTGATTCGAAACAATATGATCGGTCAAAAAACGGCTATAATTTAAGAATATCACTTCTTTAGTCCAATTTAAATAAATCAAAAACTTTACGACTATTATAAAACGTTTATAACATTTAAAAGGAAAATTGCTAATTTTAGCCAAAAAAAAAATTTACATAATTGAAGGAGACGTGTAGGCTTTGTGCTGAAACAATAGATTTGAATTTTATCGTCTTGATTTTATTATTAATTTTCCTTGAAAAATTTTTTTTAAATTTCTGCGAAATAATAAGATTAAAATTGAAATTTCATTGTCCCGAAAATTCCTAACTAATTAACTGTCAAGTATAAATTTTATAGTCTTTATTTTCACTCAATTTAAAGGAAGAATTCCCTTATTATTTTCAAAATCGCGAACTTAAAAAATAAAATGATATATTTCTTCTTGAAAGAAGAAAAAATTGTCTTTGCCGCAAAAAATTCAGTTTTTTAATAGCAATTACGCGGCGAAAAACGAAACTGAATCGGAAAATGGATAGGACAGGTCGTGAAAATTGTCATATGTTGCTTAATTTAAATTCGCTTTTTATCCCCTTTGTTGGCAGATTTTTCAATTATTTTCTCTTAAAAAATAATACCTTTGTGCAATTATTCAGAAGTAAAAAAAATTACTCTTAATTATAATGGATTATTTTACTAATGATATATCTGCTTTTAAAAAAATATAATTTCAAGAGCTCATTGTTCCCGGTTCTCCCTGAAATGATGCGGATCAGATAAGTGGTAGTATAATAAGATTGAGTTTTAAAAAGTTCTGTTGTACAAAAAGAAATGTTTTTTTGTGCAAAAAATTCGAAAGCATTACTTTTTTAAATTGCATTATGGAATACAAAAATTAATTACGAGGAATGATATTCTTTCTAAAAAATGAAACTTTGAAATCTTTCTTGGTATAAATGAATGTGCTTTATTATACGTTGACAAAAAACTCATGTTAAAGAATTATATTAAAGTATTACTGAAATCCTTTTCATTTAAATTGTTTCGAAATTCGATTTCGTTTATATTTTCTCAATGTCTATTATATATTTAAAGCTTTTGGTGAATTTGAAATGTGTTCTTTTTGTTATTAGGAAAATACGTATTTCATTTATAGATTAAGTTTTGTATTATTCCTTAACCGAAAACGCGCATAATTAGGTATTTTTTAAACTGTGAGATTAAAAAAGTCATTAAAACTGGCTTTTTTGCGAACTTGTTCAAGTATCGATTTGAATAAAAGTTTCTTCTTATGTTGGAATCGCGCCAACAATAAGAGATTTCTTCGGTATGCAAATGTGAAAAAAATTAATTTTTCATTGATTAAAATATACACTTTGATGAAATTAAAAATAAAAGCAAAAGAAATTTTTTATTAATTTCGGTTTTATAAAAGACGTCACCCTCGCACACACAGCTAATGTTATTCGTTTGATTCAAAAGAAAATTGCTTGATGCCAAAAAAAGCTCGGACTGTTGCCAAAATAGACAATAGAAATGTGTTGAAAAACAAAAATTGCATTTTTCATACTCAAGTCTACTTTTTATTTTTCAATTAAGTATATATATGCAGAAATTGTATTAGCAGTCAACAATTACTGAAATTATATCTTGTGCATTGAAAAGAGGAAAACAATAAGTATCCATGAAAGAATAATTTCCTTCAATTTGCTTTGGTAAAACAAGTAAACTAAATAACGTTTTTTTGTAATCTAAATTTGTACACATAATGAAAACGAAAATGATTATTCTTGAAGCGATGCCAACTTTAAAATCTTAATTATTATAAAAACAATTGTCTTTCTTGAAAAATCAATTAAAGTTAAAAAATCGCCCGTTCAAAAATAAAATATGAAGGCTTTCATTTTGAAAAGCTCAATTTGAAAACGTTAAAAATCGTGAAATTAAACTTTCGAAATTTACCAGAGGTAAATTTACACTATAAAACATATGTAAGATTGCATTCAAGCATACAAGTGTACGAAAATATATATTAATGACTAAATTATTTTAAAAGAAACGTAAACATTGTGTTACATTTTTGGTTTTTTTGAGATTTATAGCTCTATAAAAATTAGATAATGTTCGTTATTTATTGAAGGGTATCCGTCTAATATTTTGAATTTAAAAAATATCTAAAATTCTTTTTAAGATCTCTTTTTATACTAACGAAATACGGTTTTAAAACTACTTTAAATACATTTTCGAAGCCAAAAAATTAGTTTAAGTTTAGATGGAAAAAGGTAGCTATTTTACGACTTAAAGTTTGCTATTGTTTTAAATTAAATACAAAACCAGAAAAGTTTAATTACAGTGTAATAAAATATTAAAAACAGTCATTTCATACAAACATAGATCTTGAAATGACTATTAAAATACAGTTTAGATACTTTATTGACAGATGCTTTTTACTAAACTACAAATTTTCCATTACTTTTGGAAAAAATTGATATTTTCCAAAATTAATTGTACTTATGACTGTTATTGGTAAACCTGTTTCAAAAAAAGACACTTTAAATACGATTTATTAATAGCAATTATATAATAAAAATGAAAATTTATATTCAAAAATTGACTTCTAAAACAATAATAAAACTTGCCAAAAAGTTATAAACTTATAACTTATATTATAAAAAGTTATAGTTTTTTAGATTTTTTTTACTAATGTTTATGTTAAAATTCTGTAAGTTTTGGAAATATAGGTCCGTAGAGAATTAACTTATTATAATTAGTTGGAGAACTTAAATGACTGATTTTATTGCATTTTTTCAATTTTAAGCCTATTTCATCTAATTTAATTGTATTAAATAATTAGAATAAGTAAATGACATAATGACAGTTTCTAATTTAGAATTCAGCAAAGTCAAAATTTTTACGAAAAAGTCAAATATTTTAAAGTCAAAAAGTCGAAATGACGTATGCATTTTATTTTACTCTAATAAAAACAAACTAATAAGTATAAACGGATTATGTTTACGGATTATATTATAAGGTATTTTGTATAAATTTAACCTGGTTAACTTAGCTCTAATGTCCTTAGGTTAAAAAAAATCTACATGTAATGAATTGAATTATAAATTTTGACGGTTTAAGTACATTAATAAATAAATTTTAAATAACTAGGGTTAACCCGATTAGTATTCCGGAATAACTATAGGGTAAACGGATAGAAAAGCAGTGATAGATTTTCTACTTATTTTAAGTACTTGTTTTTAAGAGTATAGTTTATGATGTAAAATAACTAAAGGGTAAATAGTTTTTTACAATATTGAAATTAGAGTAGTTTATTTTGAAATTGTAGTTCAAGTTTTAATGTGTTTAATATTTCTTGTGACTTCCAGTAATTTATTTAATTTATAAAAAATCTTGTAATAATTTTAGTACAATTTCCCACAATTAAAGTGGCTAAGATTATACGTATTTTTCTTTCTTACTGCCACCACTAAATGATTATGATTAATTCTTCAAGATATCCAGGATTACATAAAATCATTAATATCATTAATACCTCAACATAAGTGTTTTATTTCTTACTAATACTATTGAATTTGGTTTATATGTTTGCTTTTATGTATATTTTATTATAAATAAAATTTATTGTTTTTTATTATTTTATGTAAGCATTAAAAGACATTTCAATTGCTATTAAAATATGTTATAAAATATATATACGTTCTCTAATAATTATATAAGGTATACATTTTGGATTTTGCTTACTTTTGTCACAGAATTTTGAAATTTTTTTTTTTCTGCAACACATAATTATTTTAAAAATTTCACTTTAAACCAGAATTGTATTTAGAAACTGATGAAGTGTGACATAGAAATAATGAGAAGGAAATAAAAATCCAAAAATTAACTTTTACAAAGGAAATCGCATAAGAATATATAATTGTGTTTCAGGAAGTTAAATAGAATGAAATTTTCTTCTTAAGTCAAAGATGAGGTTGTATATCAGTTTTCATAAAATATATGATTTGCAATCAATCAGTTTTGAACATTTTTATAATGTAAAGACATAGGCGTTGTTATTCGTGTCCAGATTAGAAGGAAGTAACAAGTTTTGTTTGAAAACTTTTGCGTTTGATTATAACTTATAAATTGTAGAACTATATGTATATTTTGACTGTAGTTTATTTGCTAATCGTGTTTGCTCATAATATTTTTAAAATATCCATAGTCTCATCAAGAACATTTTAATTTTCTTCAATTAATAAATTAACATCGACAATATCTATTTAATACTACTTTATTTTCCATGGAGGTTTTTATTCAATTTTGAATAAAAATGTTATAATTTTTTGAATTTTTCATTGATTATAATTATTGATAAAAAGCCGTGGCTAATCTCAACATTTCAGTGTTAAAAATGATTGCTTAAAATAAGAAGAAAAATGCTTATTTTAGGAGTGCGATTTCCCACTATATGTGATAATAATTTTTTAAGCTTACTTTTGAATTTTAAGAAAAACAAAAGGTTCACCAATAATTTTATAAATAAAATTTAAAAAATGATGGCCACAAAGGGCAAAGTTTTTAAAACTTTATTCTAAGACGTTTTATCGTAAAATATACGTATACAAAAAAAAGGTAAACTGAGTAACTTTTTCTGACTTAAAGGCAACCTGTGACTTAACTGATAATTCTATTAAAAGCAAGTTTACGAAAACAACATACTTGTTGATAAACTCCCTTAAGCTTATACGAAACGTTGTTGGAAAACCTAAATGTTTGGCACTCAGGTTAGTGTCACTTTTAAACTTTTTTTTTACAATAAAATTATTTAAGCATTTTCGAATTTAGGCACAAAATCAAATTAAGTTGATTTTAAATAAAATAAAATAAAATTTTAAAAAATATTAAAAACTTAAAGTCTAACATTTAAAACTATGGATAAAAAATAATTAATGATGCTAAAAAAACTATTAATTTTTCTGGAATTTTTGTGTTTTTTTGTAAAAGT
>AGDA01090536.1:0-13080 GCA_000281935.1 Mengenilla moldrzyki | reverse complement strand
GAATTATTTCCTCTCAATAAGAGCTTGTAGTTTTAATATCTTTTTAGTTTTTTAAATTAATCAAATGTCTATCGAGTTATGCAAAATATAAATTTGTTGTAAATTATTCGAAAGGTTATTATAAAAATGGGCAATCTTTGTTCTAGCAACAAGACGGTTGTCGACAGTGGTGAGAAGTGGAACACAATAGAAGAAGTAATTTGATGTGATTTTTTAGTCGAATTGTAATATCAGCGATTAAATCGTCAGTTCGCGACGCACTGGCAATAATTTTTGCATAAAATTGGGTTCGCAAATAAAAAATGATTTCTTAAAATTTTTAATTTTTTGTAAATATTTTATTTAAATGAATAAATACTTAATTGTTTACCTTTTTTTTACAAAATTTAAAAAAAAGTTAAAATCGATCAATTGGTTTTTTGCGTTGAAAAAATTGGTTTCTAAAAATTTCCTTAATTACTATAAAACCGAATTTGTTGATTGGACTAAAAGCGTGATTGGAAACCTTCTCTAAATAAGACCATTACGTCACAGCCACTCAACGTTAATCAAATGTGTTTTATAAACATTTAAATAAGTTTTCCAAAAGATCTTATTAACCCATCTCTCTTTGGAGAAGGTTTCTGAGCAAGACTTAAGATTAGTAATAATATATTTCAAGTAATAAAAAGCCCAAACAATGAAAGTTATATAAAAAACGCTTACTAAAACGACGGTAGCATATAACTAATTCGGAAAAAGGATTATATTTAATTTTTTAGTTGTTAAATTTTTGAAAATTAAATTGGCACGTACACCTTACGCGAATCAGCCTAATAACTTGCATTAAAATTTTTAGCTTATGCTTTTCACATTAAAATGAGTTTTTTTTGCTTTAATACACTTTTGTTCCAGAAAATACGATAGTTTAACTTATTAGAAAAGACTAAATTCAAAAAGTTCTGTTGCAAATATAATATAAAAATCAAGATATTTATCAGTATTTCCAAAAATGGATTATTAAATCAAAAAAAAATTATTTAATATACCAAACAATAATTACACGCAAACTTCAATTAGTGAATATGTTAAAGAACATATTAAAAAAAACAAAACGATCATAGAATGAATTTATTTGAAATCGTATATTAATAAACCTATTAACCCATTCGAAACGACGATTTTTTCGAACACGGTTCCCAGAAGCGAAAGTTTTTTCTTTGCATTGTTTATTGCACACACGGTGTGCAACCGGTCTCGAATAAGTTAAAGGCGTGATTACGTTTGTTGATGTACAATCACTACCATTTATACATTTAAAAATAACTTTGTTTTGAACATGAAATTTATCAATCAATTCTTAACGTTACTTCAACATAAAAACGAAATAAACAAAGATTTGTAATAAGACCAATGTTTTCTACATTTTAATGGAAACTAAAGCTTATATAACAGTTATTGTCCTTTTTATGCGAAATACTTAGGAATTAAATTATAAATTTTAGTGTCACATAGAAACAAAAATTTCAATGTTCACAAATTTCAGTAAACATCGTGAAATCAAATATTTGGTACAGTAATTTTTAAGCGTCTTGGTTCAAACAGAAGTAAAAACTGTAATGTTTATGGAGGCAAATTTTGAATATCCATCATTTCATCGAACTGATCAACATGATGCCGATTATGATAGAAGTGGTGTGAACTGTGATTAAGAGTATTATTATTTTGATGATGATGCTGCTGCTGAATACTAGTATGTTGATTTTGCAAAAAACTAGATGTTGGTTCAAACTGAATACTTCCATGTTTATTTTCCCCATTATTGTTCTTAATATTATTGTTGTGGTTGTTAAATACCGCTGCAGTACTGGAATCCGAACCACTGCATGGTAAATTGTTCTGTAAATTGAAATTGCGCATAATCACCGAATGTGACAAACTATTATTATTATTGTTATTGATGGCGTTAATTTGACTATTGGTGAATGAATTGTTGTGAGAGCGTCTTGGCGATTTCGCTTTAATTACTTTCGGTGACGGATTCGTATATATGTCTTCGAGAACTGACGGAGCAATATATGTAAAACCTTTAAATATCATATTTGCACTTTCGCTTAAAATAGACTCATCTGGTGAATCAATTGGTATTTGCCGCGTGAACTTCGTATCGAATTGTGACACATCATCATCACTCATCTGGAAGTGAGCAAAAAATATATTTAGCTCTATATTTTCGCATAAATTAGTATTTAACATCATTAACATTCCCTGTTTTTGAAAATGGACAACGTGTTCCTTATTCCTCTTTAGAATCGATTTTTTTTTGGAAAACATGCAACGAAAAATCGTTTTTAAATTAAAATTATTACAAATATTTGACAGTGTAGTTGGGCTATTAAAAAAATTTGTTATATCAAGAGTAGTGAAACTTTTACTCCTTAAGGGTGTTTTATTCTGTAAAATATAGTTTACAAACGACTATGAGCATGATATGAACTGTATCACTTTATAAAATTGAATTGATTACTCAGAAAATCTCCGCTTTAACAAACTTATTTTTAGATTGTAGTTATTTTCTTTAAGTGTTGTAAAAAATCAATATAGAATTATCAAGATTTTTCAATTGAAAATTCTACTATTAGTAAGCGCAATAAAAAATTACCAATCTCGGTTTTATAGGCGGTTCAACTCTTCGATGCAGAATTTCATCCCAATTGGTACCTTTGAAATACCTATGGGCTTTAATAGATTTTGCATCATCAGGTCCGGAGCCAAGCCGATAATTGACTTGACGCTTTAATAACTTTTTAATCAAATCTTTTGCTTCAAACGTTAAATATTGCGGTAATGTGTACTGACCGCGTAAAATGCGCTCAATAGTGGAACGTCGATTTTCGCCAGTAAATGGAGGCGCTCCGGTTAACATATCGTACAAAAGTGCTCCCAAAGACCACCAATCTACTGACTTATTGTGTCCAGTACGTGTTAAAATTTCTGGCGCCATATATTCTATTGTACCGCAAAATGTATGTGTCACACAGCCTTCTTGAACTCGTTCTTTACAAAGACCAAAATCGGTCAACTTTATGTGTCCAGTTGCATCCAGTAGAATGTTTTCTGGTTTTAAATCACGATAAATTATCCCCATTGAATGTAAATGTTCTAATGCTAATATGATTTCGGCTAAATAAAATCTAGAAATCATGTTCTAAATATTTGTACACCAATACAAAATTTATTAAATTACGTGCAAGTTTCATCTAAAAAAATTCCTTCACGTTCTAAATGCATAAATAATTCACCACCGCTTAAATATTCTAATATTAAATATAGTTTTCCACCAGTTTGAAAAGCATAAATTAAATCCACAATAAATGGATGCTGAAAAAAATTTTATTTAATTTTTTTACGAAATATTAAAAAAGTTAATGAAAAATTGAATCGATATTAAATTAAGAATATTTTTATTCCTTCAATATATTTTAACATTGATCAATGAAAAAGTAATTAGTATGTTGATTTCGCTAAGAAAAGTAACTATGGTCGTCAGCGTTGCCGAGACTCAAGTCCAGGATGTCTAAAAACTAGGATAAAACGGCGAATACTAAGTTATTCGAATTTAGGTAATTGTAGGCATAAGTCGTGTCCAAAAAGTCTGTTCTGTTCGGGACAGAGTTGAAAAGTATTTTTGCAAACTTACTCGGTCTTGTAAAAAGACATAGGAATTGAGTAATTCTAAGTAGCTATGACGTAAAATTATCCTGTTCGGGACAGACTTATTGGACACGACTATATATAACTAAGTTTTAACTACACTACAGAACAATTTTAAAAATATACAGAATGAGAACCAACGTTGACTTCGTTTAGCGACCCCATTACGGAATTTCAGCATTTTTATTTTTCCGAAAAAGAAAAATGTATTTACATCTTTTTCGTTTCACTCTGTATTTTTTTCCACTTCGGCGGAATTGAGTCTACGACACTATTGAACATAGCTTTCTTATATACTTATGCGTTGTTTTACCAACTAGAACACGGTCGCGATTTTTAAAGTAAGAAATAAAATACCCATAAAAATATAATTTTTAATTTTTTTTAATTTATCAATTTTTTGATTTTTTTTATAGTTAAAAAAAATAAATAGAAATTTTTTTTATTTCATTTTGGCATTTAGTGCACTGCGGAATTGATGCATTTTTTCGGTGCACGTATACGTCACGCTTACGTATACGTAATTGCAGCAATACGGGAAATATTTTCTCATCTGAGCTCTCATTCTATAATAGCTGCGCAGCACGCCG
Organism: Mengenilla moldrzyki; assembly: GCA_000281935.1. Lineage (NCBI taxonomy): Eukaryota > Metazoa > Arthropoda > Insecta > Strepsiptera > Mengenillidae > Mengenilla > Mengenilla moldrzyki. The sequence goes on along the minus strand of AGDA01090536.1, from coordinate 8,797 downwards.
CGCGTTGTTCTGTGAACCACGCACAATAAGGACAATATGTCCATTAATTATGAAAGACAAATATAATATGTTTACGAAACTTCTATTTATAACACAAAAGGCTACACGGAACATAACATTAAAAATGAATTTTTTTTACTAACACTTTGATAAGCTTATAGGCTTATGTTGGTCCGAGTCGCGTTAATTTAGTATAACTTAATATATTAACCAGATGATCAATAATATAAATAAACGCTTGGTGAGCCTCGGGTTGCTCATCCCTAATATAGATTAATGAAAAAAAAACTACAATGAGTAAACTTTGAAATTAAAAATAATTCTATTAATCTAATAAACAAGCAGATATTAGCTTTTAAAATTTTATTGCTTTAGAACAAATTTCGTTCCATCCTTTTATTTTGAAACCAATTTATTTTAATCATAACATGTTTTTAAATAGATTAGTTTTTGAAAAGAAAATTATTTTCTTTTATAAAGAATTTTTTTAGACGTTATACTTTTCTCATTATCTTCATTTGTTTTAATACGAAAATAATTGTATTTTAACGTTGTAGATTACAAAGCAAAAAATAAATGATTAAAATAATTATGGCTACAGTTATAGCTAAAATCGCAATAGCCATTACAATTATAATTACAATTACGTATCGTTTATCGTTTTTTGCAAAAAAAATTCAAATTATGCACATATATAAAACTATAGAATAGAATTTAAGGCCACGAAATGTAGACGATTTAGTTAGTTCCATAAATCAATATTTGGACTACTCTCAACGGGAAATTGCCTTGAAAAAATTATTTGTTCACTCGAAACAAAAATAGCATTGAAAAAATGAATTATTTTTCGTATCTCATTTATTTGTGACGAAATACTGATTTAAGAAAATAACAACTCCTTCCTTTTAAACAGAAATTCATGTTTAAATAACAACTTTTTGAGACGTTAAAAAAAGTTACAAACAACGTCCTTTAAATAAGAATTAATTAAAGACTATGATAAACAAGTTCAATTCGTAATCAAACATATTTACTTTCAATTAGTCATATATTGATGCCTTAAGAACGCCGTCTGTCCTAAAAAATTTTTTATAAGTACGAAAAATAATATCGCTAGACACAAAATATTTTTAGCAATATTTATTTTTGAACTGATTCACTTTTGCTAGTTTCCATTATTACAGACTATTTGATTATGATAAAAAAGAATACTTAGTCGACCTTTAAAACCGTTTTCCATTTTTTACGTATGAATCACACAAATGGTAATTATAAAAATAGTAAACAAAATCAATTTTCCATAAAGCGATTCTGTAAATCCCAATAAATCAAAATAAAATGAAGTTACTTTAACTTCCTCCAAGATATTTCGTTCCGCTTTGGTGTGAGCGGTATCTTTTTGGTTGCGAACAATTGTCGCCTTTTTCAGTACTTTCATTGCAAAAATAGTTCCGGCATCTTTCCCGGTCACCTTTTTCACCTGAAACACTTTTCCATAACCTCCTTTGCCCAATACCTTGCGCAATTCGAAATCTTGTGGACCTGTCTTTTCAATGCCTGGAGGATTAATATTTGTTAACTGAACCGTTTCCATTTGCTTCGATCTATATCGAAAAGCATTTCACATAGTTAATACTTACAGGAAAACATTAAATATAAACTGTTAAATTCTAATAAAGCTATCTGATTGTGTTGTTTACTTATCTACTTTCTTTCTAATATTATATTTAAATTCACATTAAGAATAATATTTTAATGTGTTTTTATGTATTCAGTTATTCTTAATATACTCCTATCACTAAATAAAACTTTTCCAATTTGTAAATATGTAATTTTCCATTAAATATTACTTACTTTACAACAATTTAAATACCTCGAGTAATTTATTTTTATTTTATAGAATAGGTATTAAAATACATACATGTTAAAATGATTATTTAAATTACAAAAAATTAAAATAAGAAATTAAATAAAATATAAACAAAAGTTAATTAAATTTTCTCATTTTTTCCGAAAAAAATTTTTATTTTTAACAATTCCTTAATTAGTATTCATTAGTAACGTTAAACATAAAAATCTGTTTAATTAGCCACGAATATGATCTTAGCATATTCGTTTTATACGAAATTCTTTTATTGATTTTAATCAGAGGTATCTAACCCGTTGGCCGCTTACAGCCCTTTTGAAGACTTTTTGCGGCCCAATTAACGTTTTTGGCTGCTTATATTATTTAAAAAATGTGAAAAAATCAACTAAATTATCCGTTAATATTAAAAAAAAAATCAAATAAAATATAAAAAACTATGTAACATTAATTGTAAGGCAGTAAAATATTTTAAGTTGTACGATAAAATATTTTAAATAATTTTTTGTTTTAAACGATACCTACGGCCCATCTCAGTTTAGTAATTTTTTATTTTCTCACTAACCTATTTGGATTGGGCATCCCTGGCTTTAACTGATTCGAAGAATTTTAAAACGTATGCATTAATTACGCACATATTACTTCAAAAAAAGGCAATTTTATTTGATAATTTTGAGAAAGAGTAAAATAATCATACAATAAATTCTATCTGATTTTTTAAGTGTATTGATATTAAAAAACAAAAAAAACAATAAAAATATTTAAGTAATACAAATTTTAAATAATAATTTCATGATCTCTTTCTATCTTAAAATTAAAAAAGGGTTAATATTATATTATCATTTATATTATTATTATTATTATTATTGGCAAAATATCAACATATACATTTTAATTTAAGTAATTTTTTGATTACACTATATAATTGTTTAATGAGTCTGAAGCTTTTTCTGAAGAAAAAGATTAAAGATTCTCAAGTTCCGTCCCATTTTTTGTAATTGTAAAAGATGTACTAGAATTTTTTTTTTGAGTTTTCCTTAATTTTTTTTTTATCAGCCGTCATTTCTAGTTTCTCCACAAGTTTACCAAAAGTTAATAAGTTTAAAGTCCAACGATTTTTTTCGTTTCCAAATATAAAAATATATATGATATTTTTGCTTCTAAACATCTTCCAAGTTTTGCACGTTTAAAAGTAAAGTCTTCTTCATAGATAAGAGGACTTTAAAAATCTTTTAATCATTTTTTTTAAATACTTTTTGGATGTTTCTTAAAGTTATTAAGAACTAGGACAATTTTTACTTATAAAACAAAATTAATCTCGCTAACTAAACATGGGCCAAAATTTGAATCAATATTCAAAAATTAAAGGTTTTTTTAACTTACAAAGGGTTGTTTTTTAGGAAATTATGCTTTTTTCCTATATTAAGTCATTTTATTTTTAGTAATTCAGCTTTAAAATACCTCTAATTTTTGCTAAAAAAAAGTTTTAAAAACTATGTAATTTAATAGCTAATGTTCCAGGTACTAGTTGCTAGTCTAGCAAACTTGTTTTCATTCCTTTACTTACTACCTGCTAAAATAGCTAATTGTTCTTATGAGTTACATAAATAGCTCATAATAATAAAGCCTAAAAATTAATAAAAAAAAATTCTATATTCATTAAACACGATTGTTTTAATCAGAGGTGCGGAGCCGAAGTCGGATTAAGGAGCCTGGAGTTTTCAGTTTTTTCAAAGAGCTGGAGTTGGAGTCGGAGCCGACTTTTGAGATTCTAAAGAGCCGGAGTCGGAGCCGAATTTCAAGTTTCTAAAGAGTTGGAGTCGGTGCCGATTTTCAAAGCTTTAAAAAGTTGAAGTAGAGAATTTTTTTTCTTTTTATTTCTGTGTTAAAACACAGACAACACAGATTGGCCGACTCCATTTTGATAGGTTTTTCCCGGTTCTGAAACAGAGATAGCGCAACGTTTAAAATTGTGGCCAGTGTTTCTTATTTTGCATAACAGTAAAAAAAAGCATATGCGGAGATGTTTCTTCTAATATTCTTCCAGTGAGCATATAATTTACAGTTACAAGATTTCCGAAAAATAACATAATTGTTTCAAAACGAAGAACGCTATGGAAAATGGGAAGTGATTCCGCAAAATTTAATCAAAATTTAAAAACATCAAGATATTTTATCATTCTTTCTAAATATATTCCTTAATTACATTAAGGAAATTTTTATAAAAACCGGGGCGAGATTTAATTTTTAAAATTTTAGGAAATTGGACCCGGTGCTGAAGTCGATTTTTGAAATTTTAAGGAGCCGGAGTCTGAGCCGATTTCCTAAAATCTAAGATGCAGGAGTTGGTGTCAGAACCGATTTTTAAAACTTTAAGGAGCCGGGGTCGGAGCCGATTTTTAAAGCTCTAAAGGGCCGGAACCGGAGTCGAAAAAAACTGACGGCCCCGCACCACTGGTTTTAATAGAACTTCTTTTTAAGCATTCAACTTCAAAATTGAGGCTAATATTGTCATCTAATTTGTTAAATAAAAATAAAAATTAAACAAAAATCATTTAACAACTTTTCAGGTGATTCGAACAGGTTAAGTGAAAACTGAAAACTAAGTTGATTTTTGGTCTTTACAAAGGTCGAAATATAATCCTTAGAGAACGAAATGAGATCCTAAATATTATAATTCATACATTTCATATTATTAGCATAATATTTGTATAAAATTAAGTTTTATGGTTCTTGTAGAGTAACCGAGAACAAAAAGTTTAGCAAACAGTACCTGAACGGTTGTTATAAAAATTTAACAGTTAAATATAAAATTATTGATTTGGGATACTTACTCGGCTTTGTTAACGGTCTCATTATAGTAATCCTAGGTAATTAAAACGATTAAAATGTAACGCAATTTGTGGAAACTTTACTTGTTCAATATCGATAACTTCTTCGACTTCTGAATCTGATCGGATTGGTTCATTCTCGTGTAACTCAATATCGAATATTTCTGACATATTTTAACTAGTCAAAAATGATATAAGAAATTAACTAAATAAGCAACATTCACAATTTCAACGTGAAATCAAACAAAAGTAAAAACGTAAAATAAAGATTATTTAACAAATGAAATTCGTCAGCACTCACAGAACATACAAAATTACGTAAGCACAAAATTATGCGCAAAATTTAAATTACTCTTACTACAGATCTGCATATACACGATTTTGAATAATTTTTGTAGTACCCGTGTTCCGAATATGTTCGATTCGGCCGGAGTATATTTTAAGCTGTTTTTTAAAACGGCAGACGTCCGCCATCTTGTTTCCAAGATGGCCGCCACATTATGTCAATATTATCTTTACCCCTGTCTTCATTATTACCGGCAAAAAAATTAACTGAAAGCGATAAAAAAAAACAGCAAAAACAGAGAATGTGGTTCGTATTCGGAGTTAGGGGGCCGGGAATTGAACTTGTCAAGTTCATCACGTTTATATGAATACATATGGAGGTACTATTGTCGTAAATGTGAAGTCGATTGCTTCAAAACCTTCATTCGTAACATTAGTGTTACCCTGGGTTCTGAATTTAGTGAACCATGGATGGCGTATAGGTGAGCACTTTATTTATTATCCACTTAAATTTCATTTTTAAAAGTGAAATTATTATTTCCATTAAATCTTAAATACAATCAAAATGTAAGTATGTCAGTAATTTCCTAACCTGTCTGTTTACAGGTTTTTTGACAATCCTGGAAGACTACCACAAAGAGACGATCGTACCATACCACATAACTAAATCTGCTACCGTAGTGACACCCACAAATTTTTCCAATATATTTCAGATACCTTTTCTTAAGTAACTCAGGGGAGACGACGACCACTTAATGTTAACCTCCCACACATACGATTTTCTAAGTCCTTTAAATCTTTGGCACTCAAAAACTCTATGGAAAGCAGTATCCTCATTACCACAAATGCGACAAAAATCATTTCGCTCACACCCAAATCGTTTCAGGTAGGCATGGAACAAACTGGTCTCAAAATTTCCGTTTTCATTATAGCCCTTACATTTGTAAACCGCGATTTATATCTCACTTTACTCGAATTAATCCACTCTACGCCCTTGGCTACAGAATTAAATGTCACAATAAAGGTTAAAAATAAAAAAGCAGGGAAACGTGGAGGAGCAGTTTCCGCCTTTGAATGGGAGCGGGAATAAGTGAAGCTTGGTATTACTTCATATGACCTATGACGTAAACAATATAATTCTGCTGATGGTAGGTTACCAAATCACTTCCGAACAACTTGATTTTAGAACGTAAATAAGACAAGCATTCTTGAAAATGGATAACATGTTATCGTACGTTTATTGACATTCGAAGAAAATAAAATTTATGATTTTTCTTAAGTCTTGTCAAAATTAGTACAATTTAATGTTTATATACTGTAAAAAATTTTGATTTTTATCAAAATATTCTTAAAAAAAGTTCAGTTGTTACAACTAATGACTAAATATTTGAAATAAACGCATGTAAAAAAATATGAGCCTTATTAATAAAAAAATTAGATTATAAATTCAATAAATGTCTGTTTGGAGCTAAGTACAGTATCAATAACCCATATGATGTTATATTTCAGCTGCTAAGTCATTTTGATCAGTTTGTATTCCAATACTGGTTGTTGGCTTAATTTCAGCAAACTGAACGTAGTCTATATAAAAAAAAAGAAATTTTTAATATAACAATCGATAATATTATAATTAGAAGAGGTCGGATTTGATACATAAATAAAAACAAAATAAGAAATGTTGAAATTTCATAACTTGCGCAAAGAAATGATTTTTGACAAAATCAATGTTACTATCTTGTTATTAAACGAAAAATTCAAATTTTAATTAATAACTTTTCGGCGACTGGACACATACTTTACGAAAGCAAATTAATAATAACCGTTAAAAAACGACAAAAAAATAAAAATTTCTTGTTTGTAATAAAAAACGTTTAAAAATACCCAGATTCTTTTTCGTAGTCTCTTAAAAAGTTTATAAGTTATTAAACATAATTTTAAAACAAGTCTGTTTGCGTGATTCGCCCTTAAAGGATTATGTATAATAATTCAATAACTAAATTTAACTATGGCAATACCTATTTTCAGAATACATATTTTTTCTAACGAAAAAAAAAAATCTAAAAAACCTAAAAAAAATAGTTCCGGGCATTAGTGAAATACACTGATCGAGTCATTTGCAACCTTATTTGCAATAAATCTTTTCAAAGTTATAGTGACTTTTCAATTTTCATAACTCTGTATGTTTTCGAAAACAGTTTTTAACACGTTTGCGGACGTGAATGTTGTAGCATCTAGGTTTCGTAGAGTTTTGAAAGAGAATGCTATCATCCTATATTTTATTCTGTAAATTTGAATTACTTTCAACTATGCGCATTGTATATGCTTCAGTTAGATATTCGAGATCGGAGCGAAAACAACAGCTTTTTAGATTATCATATTATCAGAAATAATTACTTGTCTACATTTGCAGCTCCCTGAAATTTTTAGTGTTCGCGAACGTATTGACTCTGAGTAGATTTTCGAAAATACTTTAAATTTCATATTAAGCAAGCAAACAATTTAAAAAAGGTCACTGATTCATTCAAAAATTCATACATACTGTAATTTTTATTTTAGAACTTTTATCTGTTCCGATTCTTTGTAAGTTAATATTAAAAACTTGAAAATAAAGTTTGATATCATATTTTGGCCAACTGCTTTACTGTTCGTTATCTATAAATTAATTACATGAAGCAAGTAGAATTAAATATTTTAGGGAAACTGAATACTTTACAATTTTCGTTAGCTAGTGGAATTTATATTCTCATTTTTCAAAATTCTAAATTGAAACTTAAATAATTCCTTTTTCAATAAACAAACAAAAAGTTAAAGTTTTTTGGCTTAATTATTTTCATTTCTATATTCATAATAATAAAAAAGTAAATATTTACCTGTTTGAGCTCCCATTTCTCTAGTTCTCACCAACTGATTAGTTACAATAGTATTTCCGCTTAAAATAGGATTGTTCATGATCGAAAATGTTGGCCGAATATTATCCATCATAATTGGCCTATGACCCACATTTATCATATGGTGATTATTACTAATATAACAGGATTGCGGATTTATCAAATTCGATATTGAAATAACTGGCTGCGTTTGATGACCCATTGAAATCGAACTAGAAACTTGATTAGCAACAGAAATCGGTAAGCCTTGTGGTTGATGCGTCACAGAAATCGGCATTCTAGCCGTCAGTGGTACGTAATTGACCGATTGGGTTCCAGACACTGGACTCGACATTATTAACGTGTTACTTAAAGGCCCCGATTGATTCATAATTCGGCTCACTTGCCGAATCATTGGACTATTTAACTGATGTGTAATTGTGTGTCTTATCTGCTGATTTATCTGTTGATTTATTTGCTGATTTACTAGCTGATTTATTTGTGGATTTACCGGTAAATTACCCGACTGATTAATCGGCATATTCGTAGTTTGGTTTATTAAACGACCAATAATCTGATTCATTTGTGGATTTATAACTTGACTTTGTGGCCGCTGAATTGGTTGATTGGCAACTAAATTGACCAATTGGCTCATTGCGTGATTTTTTAAATGTAGTATCGCTTGATTTGGTGAATAATCAGTAGACATGTTTGGAGGAAAATTTGTTGCACTATTTACTGAAGTGCCCACTGGTGAGTTCTTAAGAGATTCCATTGGAACATTGTGTGAAGTGTTTCCCGTGGACTTCAATGAAGATTGAATAGGCTGTCCAATAATTGACTTCAATAAAGTGTCACCAGGATACGCCATTAAACATTCAACAGAACAAAATTTTTTCATAGATCCGTTAAAAAACTCTTTTCGACATTGAAAACAAATCGATCTAGAA
>AGDA01090528.1:0-18488 GCA_000281935.1 Mengenilla moldrzyki | reverse complement strand
CTAAAAAATATTTTAATAAAATAAAAAATTAGTTTTCTAAACAAATTAAAAAATTTATTGTTTCAAAGATGTTTTTTAATTAGCAAAATTTTTGTATATCCCAAATACAGCAAATCGTTGTGCTAAAATTACATAATTATAATCTGTTTTAGCTACGGTTATCTTTAAGTATGTAATATAAAAAGAGTTATATATGCGTGAAAAAAATCCAAAACTACTCTTCAAAATATATTTAAAACACTTTTTAAAAATTTCAAAAATTATTTATTATTTTAAAATTTTGATTAATTAAAAAGAACTTCGCAAAATGAATTTATTGATTTTTCTGCATTTTAATTCATTTATGTAAAACTGACACATATGAAGTTAAATTGAAGTTTTTTGCTTACAATAAATTTGTTTAATTCAGTTTCGTAAAAATGGATTGTATATAAAGAATGCCATAAATTATGTTTATTTTATATCTTGTGTGCCACACCACCTTTATAAACATGTTAATGTTACCCAAAAGTTCTGTAAAATGTTCTGAAACATGTCCTATGTTTTACAATAATTTATTTGTTTTATAAGAAAATTCCAACATTTTTTAAATTTATCATTACGTTTGCTGCACTAATTTGATACTGTTTAAATTTGTTAGAATTATGACATTGTAATATTTGCCACTTTTTAGTGCAGTATGAAGCACCTGGTTTACATATCCGCATCTGGCACTTTTTATGCCTATTCCCGAATACGGAGAAAAACGAAAATCTAAAGCTGAATAACGAAAATTTCTGAATATTAGTTCATCATTGAAAAAAACCCTTTTGTAAAATTGCTTCGCAACTAGGAAATTAATATGCTTTAAAACATTAATGATAACTACGAAGTAACATATTTCAAAGACTACATACAATAATGTTTATCTTAAAGTTGCAATTAAAACATTTCTAGGATGACTATCGCCAAAAAACAAATTTCTATATGTATCGTTTGTATAGGCAATGTCGATCTATAGAATCATTATACGATCATCCATTCGATGCTTTTATAACGATAAATGTCATTCTAAGCAATACAAAAAATAAAATCAAAATAAGACCAATAGCAATTAAAAATAATTATGAGTAATAGTTGGATTTCACTTCTTTAAAAGCGTTTTTTTGACGACTTTAAAATTATAGAAATGTAATACCCCCTTTTAATCATCTTATATTGTCGTAAAAACAAACTGGCTGTACGGGCCAATTCAACATAAAATAAAACTTTTTTAATGATGTTTGAACAGATAAAGTGAGAAATAACACGAGCGCTTTTTTCTTTTATAATTTGAATATACAATGTTCACAAAGGTAGCTAATGCGTAATTTAATTAATAATACAAGCCTAAATGTAACTGTTAAAAATTTTAGTTATTGGTGGTAAACGTTATTTAAAAAATATCGATTTATCATTCTCCGTATAGCCATTTAGTTTTCACGACGATATAAAACGATTAAAAGGATATATCAAATTTCGAATGTTGAAAATTGACAAAAAACCTTTCTAAAGAATTAAAGTCCGATCATTATTTTGGTTTTATTTTTTGTATTGCTTAGTATGGCACTTATCGTCATAAAAACATCCTATAAATGATCGTATAACAGGGTAGTCTATACAAAAGTTACATATAGAAAAACGTTTTTGTGATAATAATCATCTTAAAAATTGTTAAAATATATTTCAAATATGATTTTAAAATAAAACTGACCGTATGGGTCTACTATAATTGTAAATTGACAAATATGTTCGTAATATGTTTCGAAACAAAATAATAGACATCAATTTCTTATTTTCTTCAAAAAAACTTATTTTGAACATCGCTATTCTGTTTACAGTCCCCATCCCATTTTCTAAAACCTAAAACTTACTAGTAAAGGCTCCAATATGTTGTGTGATGCCACCAAACTCCGATTTAACAATAGACGAATTTCGTAACGAGTCCAATAACGTTGTTTTACCATGATCAACATGTCCCATTATGGTAACTACAGGTGACCTTTTCACCAATTCGCTGGGATGAGGTTCACTTTGTTTCTGTACATCTTTAAATTTAGGCTTAAACTCAGCTTTCGGCGGTGACACATTTTTGCTTCGAAAGCCAGCTTTTGATATTATGTCCAAAAGAACTTTTTGGTTATCTATGATCGAATCTGGACGATCATAGTCAACAGAGTTATCCACAAACATCATTATTTCAAATAACGTGTCTTTAAATATCAAAATAGGTATATATAATTAATCTTAGTTCTGAATAGCTAAAAATTGCCGTTTGACTGATTGAAACAACAATCAAGAAACGGTTGATAATTTTTCAAAGCTTTGATATTAATTAAATGGTCGAGAGGCCAATGCAAAATGTTTCAATATTTTTTTAAGCGTAAACTTCTGAGAGATGAAGATAGAATGCCTCAAAATAGCTTACATCAGGGTTATCCAATTGGCTGTCCGAGAGCCGTATACGGCCTGTCAAATTATTTTTGCGGTCCGAGAGTACATTTCACAATAAATAAATTTATCATACTAAATTAATACTATTAAATTAAAATTATTTTACCTCATGAAAATTTAGATCTAATTTAAAGTACTATTTAATTTGTGTAATTTTACTTAACCTGGCTGAATAAAACAGCAATCTGCATTTACAACTTTCTTTCTCTTCGAAATGTTTAGTGGAGAAAATATGAGGCACGATGTATGGTAAGTTGGACAGCAGTGGCTTATACTATAGAATAAATCTATAGAGAAACGACTTAATGCAATTTCTACGGCAAAGTTTTATGCCTTTTTAATCCTTGACACATGCTTTTTTCAATTAAATGTTACTGTTATGAAGACAACTATTAACTATGCGAAGGACAGGACGAATGTTTTTTTAACTATAAAAGAAACAAATATAGGTTTTGAGATATTAATCGTTTCCTTAACACATTCGGGAAACTATTCTCAATAAGTTTTTTTACTTGATGTTCAGTCTTCCTCTGCAGTTCTATAGATACATTATTATACGGAAAATCAAATTTCAATTAATCATTAAGAAAAAACATTCAAGCAATATTTCAACTAAATGTATATAAATGTTTCTTAATTATGCAAAAAAAACGGGAATACCTCAAAACCTGTATATGTTTCTTATACAGTTTAAAATCTTTAAGAAAACTTGGTTACTTGATGATAACAAAAAAGTAAAACTATTTTTTTATTCACGTATTTACTAAAAGTATGCATAAAAATTTACAAGTACACAACTGGTTGTTGCTCCTAATGTCTAAATTAAGGATGTTACGAAGGTAAATTTTTCGAGTCGGAATCTGACTTAATTATTGAGCAAATTTTTTTTTTTAATTTATTCTAATATAGATATATATTTAAAACAGGACAACATAGGACTGTGTCTTTCCATTTGGAGTCCGAACGGAAGTATTAAACTGAATAATTTTTTTTCCTACATGTGTCAGCGGTGAGGGTAGGTTTGTGCGTAAAAAAAATTTAAAAAAAACTTTATGGAAAAATATTTAACACCTAATAATATGAAAATTGGATGAAAACAATAAAGAAAATTGACAGCTGAAGCCTTAATTATATTAATGAAAAATTTGAAGTTCATGTCATTTAGATGTTTATATGACAACTGATAAGCTAAAACAGTATAAAAATTTCCGACTTAATGGAAACGCTTGAGAACGGGGCTAAAAGACTGTTTTTTGACTGGAGGGTCGGATTTGGATCGGATAAAGTGCAATAGCTCAGTACCCTGTTTAAAAATATATTTTTAAGTGAAAAATTACTTTTCATGCTCCGCAGGGGGCTAAATACTTATCTTTTTATTAATAAATTGAATTTTGATCGGATAAAGTTCATTGCAACAGCATACTGCTTTTGATTGAAAAAATACTGATGGGTTTTCAATAGCCACTACTGGTAGGGGGTTAAGTGCACTTTTATGAAAAAAGTTTGAAAGATTAACTGAATGGATTTTAACGAAATTATTGTTGCGGGAATATTGTTGTAGACTATTATTAATGGATTTAATAGTAAATGTTTGGTGAGATGCTAGTACTTTTATATTCAAATCTGGTCCATCTTTTAACGGTTTTTATGAAGGGTTTTGGCTACAGCTTACAAGAAGCGTGTTAGTCACGGAAAATAAAGAGAGTTTATTGAAGATGGTAATTGACAACTGTGTTTTATATGTTTTATAATGTAAAAATTTTAAATTCGGGAATTGTGCTATTTGAATCGACGTTAAACACGAGAAAATATTAAATTATACTGATGGGATTAATTTTGGGTAAAGTGCATTAACACCTGTAAACTGAGTACTTTAATTGCATTTAATTGGAATTATTTCAACACTTACTTGTTAGGAGTTATCTGTACTTTTATAACTGTGAACGAAACTTAGTTACATACAAGTAATTGAAAAAATGTGTTTGCGCATGATATTCTGACGATACGTTAAAACTGAATAGTTCTTTTTTTGTTATATCCGATATTGTTGAAGCAAAATTTATGCCAAAAAATTCTTCACATTTTTGTTGAAAAGGCAATGGGGACCTTAGTTATAGAGCATTAAAATAAAACTGCTGAATTGCTTAATTTTGAATGCATTTTATTTCATATAAATATGACTCCTTTTTAATGAAAAATTTTTTCATTCATGTTAATCGTTCTGTATAAAATCCGTTTGAAGCCAGGCGATCAGCTAGTTTATAATAAATTCAATGAATTTAATTTAATAAAATTATATTTAATGACTAGTTCTTAACTGATGGTTTGGCAAAGCGAATCGCATTAAACGCTTGAAACTAACACCGTATACAAAATTAAATAAAAGATTCTGCAGAGAGCAATCATTTCTGATAATAGTTTATTGATTTTTTTGATTTCACATTTGAAGCATCCCATTCTTTAAACATTTCAAAAACGTCTTTTATAAATCGCTGATTTTCAGTCACGACATAGAAAAAGATAACGTTGGAATTAAAGCTTTAAGTGCCCTTTTAAAGAAGATGTACCACTTTTTCTAAAATAGTTTTCTGTACAAATTTTACACTTTACGGTTAGGAAATCAACTTTATCAAAGAAATTTCAAATTGCACTTGTTTCTTTTGGCAATTTTTCCAAAACATATACGCTGTAAGTACAAAGTTAATAAACAGTGTTGTCAGGTTTAAAATGAATTTTTTTGTTTTTTTTTGTATTCAAAAAAGTTAACTTTGAATTCTGTTTCAAATTCCGATTAAAAATTTGGAAATTGAAGTTGGAGTCGAAAGTAAAATAGTGGCGGGCGTTTCGACAAATCGGAGTGAAGTCGAAGCTTCGTAACTCTCTAGTCTAAATTGACGTAAAAATAAATATTACGGAAATAATTTAGTCAAGTCAAATTAAAATTCACAAATTCTATTATCGTTAATTTTTCATTTGCGTTTCCGCTAACATAAAAATTGAACATTAATATCGTTGAGTCCGTTTTTGTGTTAATTAAAGTTATCTTTTATTTCTATTCCATGCGCATACTTTAACTTTTACATAATTATACAGTAATTGTCACTGCAAAAACACTAGTACTATTAGCAAAAATTATTGCAACGTTGCTATTATTACATACTATTTAGAACATTGCATATAACATCAATTTTAAAAATGATCGAAGTGTCTTGCAATGGTTAGAACTTACTAAAACTTTTGAAAATGCAGTTGTCGTATAAATGTTTTTTGCAATAAAGCAACAAAAGGAACTTCAATTTTAGCAAAAAATAAAACCTGTATCAAAATTCATTGCTTTGGCCAAGTCACCAACAGTCATATCTCTCCAAATACCAATGACTGGTTTATTTGATTTCTTCGGATATTGAATAATTCTCGGTGCTTTCTAATCATTTATTAAAGCTATATTCATTTTAGTTTTTGTAATATATACCCAATAACACCACTTTATTTTTACTATTGTCGATCTATAAACATAACACTAAACTCTAAATCATTTCTTAGAATTTAACTTTTGTTATAATGTGTTTAGGAGGTGGAATAATAGAACAATTTGTCTAATAAGAAAATTAATCGAGAAATAAGGTCACAATTTTTTTTCAAAATATTTTTGTTCACTTACATATATCCTCAGACAAAAGAAGCATATTCTGCTTCAGCTATAATTCACTTAAGGTTTAAATATGAGAATTAGAAGCATGACATGACAAAACAGACATGAATAATGTGTTAGAAGTAGTTGCTTTTAAAAATGACTTTTACAGCAATTATGTACAGTAGCACTATCCAAATTATCGTTGCCTACAAACCATATCTTCTTTACTAAACATTTTGGAGACCAAGAAAATTGATAAGTGAAAAGTTAGACGTTAAACGGAGTACTGCCGTATTCAACCAGATTAAGTAAAGTTGCGAAAAATAAATAGTACCTACTTTAAACTCAAACTAAATTTAATTTTCTTAGTAAAATTATTTTAATATTAATAACAAGGACTTGAACCGAACCAGAAAAAATGGGCTCGAACCGAACCAATTATGTTTCAGTCCAAACCGATTTTTATGCAAAAACTAAAAATCACTAAATTTGAAAACTTTTAACAGCACATTTTGAATTTTGCAAGCGAGCATTGACGCACGTTTCGCATAAATAGAATTGTTTGTAATGATAATTTTAAAATGTATAAAAGAGAAGACTAAAGAGAAAAAGGCGATTGTAAAACACGAACACTGTACGTAAAGGTTTGAGTAAAAATAAAAAATATGAATAAAAATTGGTTTTTTGTTGCGCATACAATAAATTAAACAATTTTTAAATAAACTAAAACCCAACCGAAAACAAGTTTGAACCAAACCGAACTGGAAAAAATAAAAACAGTCCGAACCGAGCCGAAAATGAACCGGAGTCTTTTTTTTTTATTTGAGCCGAACCGAAACCGAAACCGAACCGCAAAGAATTTAAACTTTTTGAACTGAACCGAAATGATGTTTTCGGTTCGGTTCAGGTCCCTGATTAATATTAATTTAGTATCATAAATTTATTCATAGTTAAATGTACTCGCGGGCCATAAAATGATTTGGTGGGCTGTATACGGCCCGCGGGCTGCTAGTTGGACAGCTCTGATTTAGGGGGTAAAGATATAATATAAATAAAAGCTTACGGCTAATATAGAAAAGGGTACTTAAATTGGGGTTTCAGAGATTTTTATTCGCATCTAAAACAAAAAATGCACAACAATTTTAGTGAATGTAGGTAGGTTCATTTTAAAAATATATTAAATATTGTTATAAATACAATATATCAAAAATTTATTCATAAAGTCAAAAAAAAGTAAAATCCTTTGTACAATAAAGTATAAGATTTGAAATTTAAGAGTCCCACTAGGAAATTATTTTAGATAATTTCACGTAGTGAATAAGATTTTAAAATACCCAGTATCTTTTAAATAAATAAAATTTGACAAAATAATTTTACAAATTTACAATGTGAAGTTTTTTTTAAATTCGTTTATTATTATAAGCTTAATTTATAACATTATATGAATAAACCTTTTTTGGCGAGGAACTTGGTTATTTTTGGTTGCAACTTTTTATATTTTGGCGAACATGGTTGTAATCATTCGTAATCACTTTTTCTATCTGTGTTAAAAGAAACTAAAAACGTTTCTAACGGTTAATTTAAAAAAATTATTGTAAACGACTCACTGAGCTCGTAAGTTATTTTTTGCTCTTTTTTAACTGTAGAAAAATAACATAAAATAAACTTAAAACCAAAATTTTAGGCATTTTTTTAAAAGTAAATAGAACACAGACTATTCTGTTTTGTGTTTTCAATATTCAAATATTTAAAAAAGAAAATGAAAACTAACATGGTCGCAACCATATTTTAGCGAGCATTGGTTGCAACCTGAATTTTAACTCGTATTAACCAAAAACGTAACCAGGTTATTCGCCAAAAAAGGTCTAATATTAAAATTAATGTTCATTTTACGGTAATACACTTAAGAATAAAACATAGGAGTTGAGTACTTCTGAGTAACTATGACGTAAAATTATTCTGCTTCAGACAAACTTTTTGAACACGACTTATGAAAGTAATGGACAAACGTTTGAAATTGAATATTAAATACTCAGAAAATTGTTTGAAAAGAAGAATTAATATTTTGTATTTAGATTCTAAATTTCGGTTTATTGGGTATAAACTAATAGATAATTGTTTACTTAAAAAAAGTACTTTGGAAAGTTTTTAAAAAACTATTTCTTAAATCATGTTAAAACTGAATTCATGCTAATAAATTTTTTTACCATAGAACGGTCACGACGCATGAGTATTTAGTGATTTGACATAATGTGACTACATTGTGGCAGTTTTGTAATAGATACCTTAAATTTGTATTTAGAACAGATACAGATACGCATTTTTGTATTTAGATACAGTAACTAGAAACATTACAACACTGTACATTGGCTTCTTCGTGCAAATAAATAAAAAAAAATTAAATTAGTTTTTTTAAGATTTCATGACCAACGCTAAAAAAATGAGCCAATAAATAAGAAAGCTTTTAATTTTTACATAGAAAATATGAAATAACAGATGGCGTGTGCTAACGATCAAAGGCTTCTACAGATTTTCCTATGTTGATCGGCTCTTGGAAACGATTTTCGAAAATACGTATGCGGTTTTGTAAAGGACCTTATGAGATAAAAAAGTGATGCTCAGTTTTTCATATTACCGCGTTGTTTTGGAGCTATTTAAAAAAAACTATTTTTTATTGTTTCTTTCAAGGCTCCGAACCGATTGAATTTTTTTTTCATTCCGGTTATGTCCCAGTTCGGAGGATATCAGTTCATTTCCGGTTACGCTCCGGCTCAAAAAATATCGGTTCAGTTCCGGTTTTCGGTTCAGTTCCGGATGTCGGTTTTGCTGCAGCTTAAATCTTTTTTTCTTTAACAATGTATTTTTAATTTCCATTTTTTAGTTACTGTGAAATTGAAAGATTATTGCACTAATTCAAAAGTTATTATACGTTTCTAAATCAAAATTTTATTAATATAAAAAAAACATAAAGAACATAATATAAAGTATTAATAAAGTTAATGTGTAAGCTTGTGTCGCTTTAAATTACTATTAATGCGTGCCTATGTTCTTGTACAGCATTCCCTCTTTTTACACAACTTTCATCACTATTTTGTGCCTTTTTCATAGTAATTTGATGCAAAAAACCTCCCTTTTAGACTAATAAAATTCATAGATTATGATAGGGATACCATTATATCTTCAGAAATAAATATTACTATTTTTGGACCACTGTAAATAAAAAACAATGTAGTGCTTTCATTTGTTAAGAAACATTCGGATTAAGTTCTATTAGCACAAAATATTTTGAAAAAAGAGATAAATTTACTGAGAAAGTAATACGTAAAAAGAAGTTTGAAATCAACAAAATATCTTCTAGCATATATTCACTCAAGCTATTTTTATTTTTTCTTAAAATAAATTTAAGGCCCGAAAAAGCCCGTTCAACACTGATTTGTGTTGCCGGCGCTCCCAAGACAACATTGGAAATTTTATGTAACGAAATCTACTCGGATTCGACGTATACGGCGTGAGCATGCGAACGACATGCTGAAAAACTTGCTTAAATATTTTTTGAATCAATCGTGACCACTCTTTAATAATAATCGTTCGCAAACTATCAACAATGAAAAACGTGTATAATTACTTTTGAAACAGTTTTGACAACTTTTTAATAATTAAATATAACTTTGAAAAAACAAAAAATAGTTTTTTCTAAATAACTCCTAAACAACGCAGTAATATGAAAAACGGAGCATCACTTTTTTATCTCATAAGGTCTTCTACAAAACCGCATACGTATTTTCGGAAATCGTTATCAAGGGCCGATCAGCATAGGAAAACCGACGGAAGCCTTTACATTTAAAGCATTAAAAAATGTGCACTTTTGTAGCTTACGTAAACAATTATCTGTTTATAAATATAATTGAACTTACTTTTTGCTCCTTTGTTTTAGGTCTTTTTAATAAAACGGCCGATGTATAAATTACATTTTTATTTCGAAGCTCGTTTAAACTAAAAATAAATTCAAGACATAAAAATACTTTTAATAACATGAATGCTACAATTATTCTGATGTTTTGTGATAGATTTTTGAATGATAAATTTATAGAATAATGAATAAAAAAGGAAATTTTTTATTGTTAGCGTAGAAAAACATTATGTCCACACCAGGTTCGCTAGTATTGTACTTAACGTTGGTACAGTTGCCTGGTGTCGGTTAAGATTAAGTTATTTATAGCTTCTTTACTTTATGAATATGGCTTTCGAGTAGAAAATCACAAAACACAAATTCTAATTCTGTGATTTAATTGTTAAATTCGTATTTTGATGTCAATTATGACGTTATAGTTAACAGCGAAATTCCCGATGTTCTTTGAACAGAATTTATAATCCTTTTCCGTGCAGAAAATAGATGTTTTCCTATTATTTCTTTTAATTTGTGGATAAGTCAATAATAAAACATATTCTCTCATTATAGTTAACTATTCTAAAAAATGAATAAGAATTCAAGCTTTATTTTTATCTATCTAGGTTTTCAAAATTTATTACTGGTTGGAAGCACAGTTTATACATATGGAGAAAGCGTTCCGTTATCATTCTCTTTAAAAGTTAACGACACTTTCTTTTATAAACAATCAGCAGTGTTGTTGAAAACAACATTACAGCATTACAAATTACAAAAAGTTATTTAAGTTTTTTGTAGATCTTTCAAAGGTGCATAACTTTTATAAAAGTCATTTTTCCAAAAGAATAGTATTCGAGATATGACAGTTTTTATGTTTTGCTACTATCACATTTTAACCCTTATAACTCACCCCCAAGAGAATTAGGGCACGAACAGTATAAACTTTTCTTCTTCCAAAAACACGTTTAAACGAATGACGGTATTTTGAAAAAGATCGGCGACTGACATCTGGGGAAGTTTCCTTGCCTGATCAACAAAGCGTTCTCTTATCTTTCCCTTTAAAACTTGATGGCGCTACAATATATTTTACATAAATGATTGGTGTTGCGCTTTAAAATAATTTTCTTATAAATATTTGCATTTCACATAGAATAAATATTAAAAAAAAAAAGAAAAAATAGTTGATGGAACGAATTTTTTACTATAATTATTTATTTTGTAATTTTCACCAAAAAAATGTAAAAAACAGATACGTATTTTTTTGGCAATATTGCGGAAGGTTTTACCAAAAAATATCGCCACTTTTATTTAAATTTTTACCAACGTAAAAATGAAGGGAAATTAGAAAAAATTTTCCTTTGTCGATCTGGATAATCTGTGTTGACACCTTCTAGAAATGAACATAATTAGTGCCTGATTGAGCGACAGTATCGCTTAATTAAATTAGTGACGTGATCAAAACGCGATCGCAGATGATAAATGAGCTAAATACAATAAGCCAAACTAAAAGTGATATGATAAGTAATAAATTTATTACTTATTAGTAATCAAAAATTCAATAGCCACAAGTTTTATCATTAATTTTAAAATTTGATCAATTTTGAGCACGTAATTTTGGGACATGAACAAAATTAATCGCTCGTTTTTGATATTTGTTCATTTTCCAGCGTTTAATTTTGAAAGAGTTGAATTAGATCGAACACTTTTGAAACGCAAATTTTGTTGATCCACCTCTGGAATGAGTCCTATAGCAGTTTTAAATTAATCAGTTTATTTCAAATTTTAAAAATTCACAGACCCCAATAAAAGCAGAGTCGACATTTATGCACGTTGCGATTTTGTACATTTCAAAATAATTGTAATTAAAAATTACCAATGCAAATTAAAAAATGGCGCAAAATAAAATAAAAATACTTACAGGAAAACTGATTTTTTAAACTGATTTACTAACATTTTTAACAAAAATTAAAAATTCTATACATAAATTTTTAGTCGGTGCAAAACAGCACAGACTTAGTTACGTGTTGTTAACGCGTTTGAACTTGCTCTGTGTTTACGGATAAATATCTGATAAATATATGCTCTGTGATAAATATTGGAGATTGCTTTTTGGAAAAGGTAGTTTATTTTAGCGAAAATGGTAAGTATTTTTTATCAAATAAGATTTTGATGTAGCTAGTTTTACTGCTTTATTGATTCCAAAGCAGTAAATAGATTTATATCGTCTAATCGCTATTTATTAACCACGTGCTTTGTAGCCTCCGAAGAAAGATACGAAGGGACAGTCGAAACAACCGCAAAAAACGCAGAAGAAAAAAGAAGGATCATCCGGTGGAAAGGCTAAGAAGAAGGTTGATCATAATTTTACTGCTTTTTGAATTCAGTTTTAAAATGTTTAAATGCAGCGAAACTTATATTTAAAAGAAAATCGATTTAATTGCTTAAGCTTTGAAATTTCGAAAATTCAGTGTTAAAGAAATCTCGAAAATAAGTTATTTTTTGTCAATAAAGTCAACACGTTGTTGCCGCGTGAATTTTACGTAACCTGTTCAAGGTGTCAGCATAAAATTTTCATTATGGAATGTAAATTATGTTAAAATATTATTTCCAACATAAGTTTTGTTGTATGAACTTTTACGTTATGTAGATTATTTTTACAAATCAGTAATTCCAAACTGTTACACTTCTTTTGCCAAGCAGCCACTGACATTTCTTAATCTCATTTACTACCCCCTACAAATAAGTAAGTGATTGCATTCGTTATACTCTGTCACTTTACATAACTTAAACTGAGAAATATGCAAAGTGTAGGCGATTCTTCAAATTGTGTAATGAGAAAAATTCCAAAACATCCTAAGAATAATAAAAGCAAAAAATTATACTATAATGTAGTAACATACTTTCAAATTGCACGATTCTCCTTTGTTTTGAGTGTTTTAATCTAATTCATTCGCAAAATGCACTGAGAATATGTAGATTTTTTTGTGTTTTGATATATGTTTTCAATTATTTTTAATTTTTTTTAAGCTTTTTGTGCTTTACTTTTGTAGTTAAACATTTTTAACCCAAAAAAAAAAATTTTTGCTCCGTCCTCAAAATTGTGCAATAGAATTGCTAAATTTTTTTTGATTTTGCTATATACATGATATGACCTTTCAGAATATATATGCCATATCTAATGTCTTTGACTAAAGGTAAAATTTATTTACTAGTGTAATCGAAGTTATATGTTAAGTTATTTTGAAACGCATTTAAGTTTCTTTTAAACTCAGGTATTTTTTAACGGGCACGTCAATGATAACTAGAGTTATAAGCCAGTGAAAAGGAGTTTAGTATTTATTCTTAAAAAGCTTTTAATAAATTTCTCGTACGTATTCAAAAAGCAATGAAAAAGAATAATGTGAAAAGTAAAGTAATTGTAGAAATGGTCAAAAGGAAAAACACGTGATAAACTTAGCAATCAGGTACTTTTTGATAATGCTACATATGATAAGTTCATGAAAGAGGTGCCTCAGTATAAGTTGATAACACCAGCAGTTGTTTCAGAGCGTTTGAAAGTTCGTGGTTCATTAGCTCGACGTGCTCTCGAAGAATTACATCAAAAAGGTTTAATTTGTATATATTTGAATCGTTTTAAGTACTAAACTTTTTAATTAACCTTTTTAAACTTGATCCCTAACATTTTTGATACTTTGATTTCCAAAGTTAAAAAATTACGTTTTAAAAATTTCAAAATTTGATGTTTTTGAAACTTTTTTTAATCATTTTTAGCCAATAAGCGTATTTTGTCGGTCCACATTACTTCAAAATTTTTCGAACAATTTAGAAAATATTAATTTTGACAACCAAAATTTCGATTTGGTGTTAAAACTACAGTCACTTAAAAATTAAAACAAATCGTTTTTTTTTAACCAAAGGCTGTTTTCTTTGATAAATGAAAGTTTTTGACCTATGTATATTGAAGTTTCTCAATAAATTTTTATTAATTTGATGCGCAAAAACGAACAAGTCCCTTGCGTGTACTGTTTGTTTTATTAAATGTAGTTTTCAGAAAAACGTTACAGTTTGAATTTAACCTATTTACGTTTCTATGACGTTTAATTTGTATGGTGACGTAAAGCTCAAGCTTTCCTATTGTAGTGACGCATCTATATCACAGAAGACAGATACGCCGACTCCATTTTGAGTGGTTTTGAGCGGTTCTGGACAAAAGATGGCGCTTTAAACGATCACATGTAAATTTATTACTATTGACGTCAAAGTTTCAAATAAGGGTACAGTGTTTTAGTTCTTAAAAACGTACAGTGAAAATTCCCAAATAAAGCTCTCTCACCTCCTTTACACTACTTTTTTGCGATCAATACCAACTTAAATTTTCAGGGGCTTTCATTTTCAAAACGGAGTCGACGTATCTGTTTTTTGTATCTTCTGTTTCTATATTAGTCTATGGTGGCGGTATCTTTTAAAAAACCTTTTAAATATTGTCAAAAACACTTATTGTCATAATTTTAAGCACGTTTGTAGAACTAGAATAATGTTGTCATTTTTTATAAGGAATGATATTTAAACGTTATATTGATCTAATGTTTAATTTGTTACAAGAAATTGGTTGTTATAATTTGTTTCAAACTTGAGTAAAATAGTTTAGTATATTTAAAACTTTACTTTAAAAATAACATTTTTTAACAAATATTATTTTCTAAATTCTAGGTTTGATAAAACCAGTCGTTCGTCACAGAGCGCAACGTATTTATACGAGAACCACTAAAATTGAAGATTCTTAATTCGTTTTCTAATGTATTTGATTACATTTTTTCAAATAAATTGATGATTTAAAAAAGTTGCACGTATTATAATTTCGAACGTTGTGAAAAATTTATATTTAAACTTTTACCTAAAAAAATATTTTTTTTAGTCAAGAACAAAAAAAAAACATGAGCATTTTATTTCTAGTGAAAAATAATGTTTTTTTTATAAAATATTTTGATGATCGTTGTTAACATTTTTTTTATATATAACTTTTGTGCAGTATTTTGTTTTAGGAACATTTGTACGATCATTTATACGATGTTCTTATGATGATAAGTAGTACCCAGCAATGCAAAAAATTAAACCAAAATAAGATCAACAGCAATTAAAATATAAATATGAGTAATGATCGGATTTCAATACGTTCAAAACGTTTTTGAGCGATTATAGGACAATCGAAATTTAATAACACTTTTAATTACACCATATATCGCTGTAAAAATTATGTGAGTTGTCGGATTTTTCAAGGAACTTTGTTCTATCCTTAAAATAGAAGCTTTGATTCTATATTCATTACTCTGTGTACTTGACAAACAACCCCAAAATCAAAGGAATTCAACATTTCATATGCTTTGCTACCTATGCTACTTATTCCAAATTTGTATCCTAAATATTTTTTATAGGAATAATAACCTCCTACACAAAACTAAAGTTAATTAAATTTAATTAATAGCAAAGTTGGTGTAGCGTTGGTATAAAAATATTTTTATGTAATTTTCAAATATTTTAAATACTCTAATTAAATTTTTTTGTAACTTTGAAATTACTAAATATTATTTTATACAAAAAATTATAAAATTTATAACAAATTTAAATTTAAATCTACTTAAAATTGGTATATATATACATATAAAGAAATTTTTTCCGCATAGAGAAAAGGTAGGCAAATAATTCTAAGCGTTGGCCAAAATGGAATTTTTAAAATCTCTCCCGTGTCGAAAGACTTTACTGGGTGCACTATGCACATGCAAATGTTTTAGGTAAAGTTATTTTTCTGTCCAAGAAATTTCGAGAAAAACTATTATTTTAAAGCATTTGGATAAAGAAATTTGATAGTTAATAACAGATAACAGAAATAATAAAAATTTTTATTTGAATATACACGCGAATAATTTGTGTCCAGTAAACTATATCACGTAATTTTTGAAGAAATATGACATTATATTATTGTTCATTTAAAAAAAAAAAATTGTAAGTGAGCAAAAAATCCGGATTTGGACCGAGCCCGGCTTTTAGCCACCCCTGCTGTAGAATTTTAGCAATTTGCAATGAAAATTGAAATAAACAGACATTAGATCAGTCTGTAAAATGCATGAATTTGAGTACAAATGAATATAATTTCAATCAATTGACTTATTAAAATGCTCACATTAATAATTATTACCATATTCATTCGAGAGTTTTTCTAAATGATATTTGTTTAGTACCAAATTTTGTAAATCGTTCCTAAAGGATTAAGCTCATGACAATTATAAATTTTGATTATAAAATAATAAATATTACCGTTTAAATATTTCGAAGTCGATAAACGATTGAATGAAGTTTTGTATTATATTCGAACTTAAAGCATACGCTAAGTTCGTATCGTTAGATTCAATCATATGATTTTCAATATGACTTTGAAAACATTTTATCAAGTTTTTATCACTAATCTCGTCGAACTGTTCCTAAAAAAAGTTAATATTTAAAATTAATTTTCTTTATTTACTAAATAAATTATGTAAAATCATTGTTATGCGGCTGTAATCAAAGTTCTATTTTCCTCAAAATAGAAGTTATCAAAATTAGTATATTTTAATCAATAATTTTGAACCATGCATAACATCCTGTATAGCTATGTTTTACGGCAATCGTAAGATAATCAAAATGTGATTACATTTCGATTGCTTCAAAATCAAAAAAAATTGTTGATAAATTTGAATCCGGTCATTATTCATCTTTTGATCCTCATGTTTTTTTTTTGTATTGCTTAATATAACACATTGTCACAAAAACATCGTATAAGTAATCTTATAGCGGAACATTGCCTATACAAAATTTATATTTAAGAAAACTTTCGTTTGACGCAATAAACGTCTTAGCAATCTTTGAAAAAACAACCCAAAAGTAATTTTAAAATAAAAGTGTCTCTACGGGAGTGTTATTAATACAAATTTTTAATGTATTATTTTTATGAAAGTTACAACTATAAGTAAATAAGTAAATAATCTATTTTTCGCATATAATAGTAAAAAAATATACAAAACCACAAAATGGTTGCATAGGCATAAACAAAATAAAATATCAAAACTCTGATTTAATAAAGGAAACAATATTAGGGGCAAAACTAATTCGATAACTAAAACAATAATCTCAGGATTTTTAAAAAATTAGATAATAATAAATTTCTATTTGTATCAAAATTTTACAATTTTAAAACAATAACTTTTCATTATTTGCAAACGGAAAATATTATTTAATATTCATAATAAAAAGCATATATCCTGCGAACTATAAATGTTTTAAAACAATATTAAAATTCAGTGTTATCTTCGTTTTTAATGCTTTATAAATCATTTAAAACTATTGTTAATTTCCTATTTGATTGAATCATGAAAAGCATTGTTATAAAAAGGATTAAAAACATTATTAACTTCGTCAAAATTGGTAATGAATATATACATATCTTTATATCTTTACGTTTAATTGTATTTTTCAGAACTAAAATTACAATTCTTTAAAAAATATAAGGTTCAATAATGGAAAATTATACTCTTGTTTTAAAAATGCTTTAAAACAAATGTTTCATCAACATAACATATGTTTTAAGCACTTTAAGCTCGCAGGATAATAAAATAAAATAAAACTATAAATTAATACTCTGATTAACACAATTTTGAATGCAACATAAATATTCACTTTAAAATCATTGAATTCCTCTTTTTTTGCAACAGAGTCGTGTATTACAAATATATTTATAGGATTTGAAGAAATGCACCCCTTTTGCAAAACAATATTTTAAGATTTTCAGAAAAAAACCGTTAATTCTTCAATTTTAAAAATTAAAAATTTCAGACTGATATCTAGCCATCGCACCAATAGTTAAAACCCGTTGTTTTAAACTATGTGTCATGAACGATTAATACATGGATTGCTCATTCAATTGAAGTTTTGATTTAAAGATCTTAGGTTCAGAACATCAAAAACGCACATGCAAGAATAATAATTTAGACGATCGTTAATAACGATTTAACGTATATTTCGATTTAAAATTATTTTTATTTTCTAATTAAAAAAAAGCTATGTACGTTTTGAGTTGGGGCTTTTTAATTTTCAAACCAAAGCTTCAGTTAAGTGAACTGTCTATGCTTTATTCGTCCATGCTATGTGTAAGAAAATAGCATTTCAATTTAAAATGATATTGATAAAAGCCTTACAACCGTATACCTTCTAAATGTTACTTTTTGTAAAATTCGAATAAAAAACTCATATGCATTAGAAAACGGTTCTATTAAGTTAATTAGTAAGGAACACATTTTATTCTGGCTGTCCATTGTAACAGTGTCGCCAACGTTAATCAGTTTCATTTTTACCAAGACATCTAAATTTTTTTGAAATATCTAAAACAAATAATCGTAGAATTAATAAATAACATTATTAATAAATAAGAATTTCATGAAAATAAACATCTTTTCAGTTCTAACTTTA
>AGDA01090486.1:0-18760 GCA_000281935.1 Mengenilla moldrzyki | reverse complement strand
ATACTATAGCTACTATAATCTTATTTGTGCGGTAAAGAATATGTGGTCTATTTGGTGACGCTAGAATTTAGAATCTCGCTAGGTTTTAATAAATATTATTCCATTTTATATACGACATTTACGAAACTTATGTACTGTATATAGTTTTATTTCACTTGATAAACCTTTTTAAGAACATAAGTATGAACTAAGGTAAAATCATGCTTAATAAACATATTTCATAAATATTTTATACGTATTTTTTAAATTCATAAATAAAATATTGTTATAAGATAGGAAATAAGCACATATTTTATATATTTTATCTATAAGTATAATTGGAATAATTTTCGGCTCGGCTCGGTTCGACTCGGGTGCTGTATTTTTTGATCGGGTCGGGTTCGGGTTGAAATTATTGACTCGATGCAGGACTCTAATTACTATAATTATGTTTTAATTTGCTATAATCATATTTTATATCCATGAGTACAAAGAAAACAATGTAAACTCTTACCTTTTCTACAAACATATTTATATTTGCATTAAGTAAAAACATCATAGCATTCAATAAGTGGAACATTAAAAAATCAAAAGATGACACATTCAACTATCAAATGCGTTTGTAAAAAATAGATCGCGTAGTGTTATTAAGATGACTACATTCGTCCTCTATTCAATTATAAATTTGATTGTAGTAACTAAATTACAACTGCAAAAAATATATTTTTTTCTCAGTGAATATTAGCACGGGTGTCTTTTAATATCAAATAGACCTCTTTTTACAGAGCATATTTTTAAAACGTTTTTTGATTTCCTAAAGATGGTAAAAAATGATGATTTTTTTCTATAACGAGGTTTGTGTTGAAAATCAAGGGAAGAAAATATCTTTGGATTTCTTTTAATCTTTTTTAGTACATACTAATTAAAATACTACGACTACAAATTCAAACTGCAGTTTATTCTTATATGACTTCGACTACTTAAAAATTGTTAAGAACAAAAGTAGCATAAAAATTTCAAATATGTATAAATTTAAACAGAAAATGCATTAAAGTTCAGTGTTAAAATTACAAACAAAAGCTAATTCGTTCAAAGAAAACCTTTTTCTGCGAAAAGAACATTTTGTAAAATGACAAACAATAAATGTTTTTGGAAACTCCAACAATTACATAATTTACGTCATAAAGTTGTAAAATTTTGTTTTCATACTTATAATTCTGAACCAAGCGATTAAACGTAAATTAAAAACATTGGGTGTTGTTGAAAAATAAAACATCAAGCAACTTATATATTTTAGTACAAAAGGTAACAGCATCGTTTGAAGCTTAGTAGACTTGTCCACGTCATAACATCGTTTCGAGTATTTCAAGAAATAAATAGCCGAAATGTGTTACATTAACAGCGGTCCTTATTTCTGCTTAGGGCAAACATTTCGTCTATAGGCGTTTTTAAAAATAGTCTTTTGTTCGGGACAGAGTTGAAAAGTATCTTTGCAAACTTACTCGGTCTTGTACATAAACATAAGAAATGAGTAATTCTGAGTCGTTATGACGTAAAATCGTTCTATTCTGGAAAAAAGTTTTGAAAACGCTTTATGAAAATGACACTTTTCGCGTTGGACGCCATTTTAGACAGTATACAAAATTTTACTAAATGTTAAGTAGAAATACTTCAAAACCTCAACTGAATAATGTATTAAGTAATGCACTTATTATCAGCGTGATCGAAAACCTCTAAATAAGAGAACTATTACGTCATTGGTACTCAAAGTTACTCAGCTTTTGTATTTTGTGCAATTTCAAGTAAGTTTTCCAAAAGATCTTATTAGCCCATTTCATTTTGGGGAAGGTTTTCAATCTCGTTTTATACTACAGAAGACACAGATACGCCGACTCCATTTTGAGTGGTTTTGAGCGGTTCTAGGCAAAAGACGGCGCTTTAAGCGATCACATGTAATTTTTAGTTCTTAAAAACGTACAGTGAAAATTCCCAATAAAAGCTCTCTTACTTCTTTTACGCTACTCTTTCGTGATCAATACCAACTTAAAGATTCAGGGTTCTTCATTTTTAAAATGGAGTCGGCGTATCTGTGTCTTCTGTGTTTATATCGCCGAAAAAAACGTTCGAGTTATTTTAAATATTTGTTTTTTACACCGATTTCAAATTTAGACCTAATTTTAACTACTTCCCATTATTTTATAAAGCTAAAATATATTGAATATTATAAAGCTTTATACGTAGTTTTATTAATCGAAAAATAAAACATTTTTACATGGGCTTAAATTCCTTAATGGAATTTATTCCTTAAAGGAAAAATCGAAATTAAAATTGCAAATGAAATAGAACAAAAAAAACTAAAAATGGATAAAAAATGTTCGTAAAGTAAGAAAAAATACTTTTTTCTTAAATGTTCTCCATTTTATTGCAATATACTTCACATATATCACAATATAATTAAGTAATAGTGGAAATTCGAAGTCATTAGATAAAATTATATATAAATTTATCTAATTAAAGGGCTACTTTGAGCTTAATAAAGCTTATAAGATGTTAAGAAATAAAATTGCTTACACCAACTGCTAGCTGTCCGGTGAAAAACAGTGCGTTTTCTTGGGTCCCAAAGAAAGTTAACGACTTTTTGCTTCGTTGTTAAATTCAACGGCGTTCGATAGTATTGCGTATGATCCACAGTTGAGTATTTACGATACTCTAAAGGTCGTCTTCGACTACTCATAACGATTGAGAATCAAAAAGACAATTAAAAAATATACAACGAAATCGAATGCTTCACTAAACGAGCAAAATACAAATAATACGTTTAAAATGCAAATAAAGTATAAGCTATAATAAAGATAAAAGAAAATTGACAAGGGCACATATTAAAAAATATACTAGCG
Organism: Mengenilla moldrzyki; assembly: GCA_000281935.1. Lineage (NCBI taxonomy): Eukaryota > Metazoa > Arthropoda > Insecta > Strepsiptera > Mengenillidae > Mengenilla > Mengenilla moldrzyki. The sequence goes on along the minus strand of AGDA01090486.1, from coordinate 15,884 downwards.
GATATTAACGATTTCGTTTTAATAAAATTAACATCCTTTTCACACATGGCACAATTTTGCTTAAAGTCACGTTTATGGCTAATTGTTCATTAAAATTTTTAATCTTGTTAATTGTTCGCATCTCATACTACACATTCTAATTTGTAGAGATAGGTAGCTATCAACCGGTTACTGATTTTTCCACGAAACGAAAACATGCTAATTAAAAATTCAGCATTTTGCTAGTTCTCTCTTCATTATTACAAAATATATTAGCAATAAGTCCTTTCAATAGTCCCGTTATGTGACTAAATAGAAGACATTCAGTTTCAAAAATTAGTAGTATTGAACAAATAAAAGTAGTGAGTACAAAGGTTTTAAAGCCTCCATATTTCGACGAATTTCTTGTTCAAGTAAGTATTCAAATTGCTATATATGCACAAAATAGATGCAAGAAAACACAAGGTTTTTTTTCAAACTTTAACGATAATTTGCTAAATTTTGTTATCGAACAGGAATTATAAGAATTTTGAAAGTTGTAGTTCATTTAGAAACGGTTGAATTTCAAAAGCAAAAATATTTTTGTTAATTTTAACAGCTTAATATATAGGAAAATTAAAATAAATTTCGAAAATTAGAATTTAAAACGAACAAAGTAAAAAATCAGATATGTGGTACAAAAGTACAAAAGTCGATTTTTTATTAAAATGTATAAAATATACAGAAATGTGTCAAATGTATCACATTTCTATTATTACTTCCAAGATGCTATAATTTGAACTGTTCATAGGCCAAATTGATAAACTACAATAAATATCTACAATATTACTTCATCAAAGCACGTTGCTTTATCTTCAAAAATTTCAATTACATATTTAACATAATTAGTGTCATTGAAAATGACGTAGAAATTTATGACTAGAACCATTAGAAAATTGTAACAATTATTTTGATAAATTAGTTTTCTATGAAATATGTCACATCTTTTAGACGGTGTTTCATAATAAAAAAAAGTAAACCTGAATCAACAGTAAATTAAACTCAATTTAAAATTAATATGATCTTAGAAAATTAATTACAATAAAAAAAATACACTTTTATTAATTAAAAAAAAACTAAAGCAAATTTTATGGGGTTGTGACCTTTAAAATTTGGTTGAAAACCTAGAATGAGCACTAATTGGTCAACAGTCGCAACATGGCTACTTATTTTAGCGAATGGTAATTTTGAGGGTTTTTTGCGAACCAAAACATATGTTATTGGTTCTACTTCCAGAACCGGAGTTTCAATAGTGACGGGATGCTCGTTTAAATTTAAAACAGCGAGCACGGTGTTGTATCTTGATTCCCAAATGTAATACAACGACCTCAATTAATCTTGAGACTATGCTTCTAACCGGAGTTGTTGTCGAGACAAAGAGAGTGTTTAAAATCTGCTGAGTCACCACGTTGTTAATTACTCGACTCCGTTTTGCCGCGTTAATAACCAGTTTATTGGAAGTCAAGTCTTGCTCGCTACAATTGTTTACCGATCTTGTTGGATTGAATGATCTTAAAACGTCGCGACGAGGATTTTTCGAATTTGTATATTTAACACAAAGTTTTTACTTGTGAGACTAAAACCCGAATTCCATTCTTTATTTTTTAAACTTTTTATAATAAAAGATAAAATCTAAACAATCAACAATAAAAACGGAAATGAGTTTCCAAAAATGTTTTTTAAAACAATGATTATAAATAAAAATTTTAAATTAAAATTTGACATTTTTTAATTAAAGAATTTTAGACAAGTTTTATAAACCTTCTTCTTATAGAAGGTTGGAACGCCATAACAACGGGGGTTTCAAAATATATCCGAGTCTTCGCTGTAAAAACATTAGGGCAGATTTCAGTTAAATAGCTTATAATTCTTCGATCCATTAATTCAAAAATAAATAAAGTGTCTTAGATTTTCTTTCAGAATTTAATAAAGTGATCTCATTAGAAATTTTTTTTTGTGTCACATCTAATATTTATTATGACGAAATTACACTAGGGAACAAAATCGAACTTTTTTTTACCTCAAACAAGCAATATATTTTCTGAAAATACACGTTAAGTATATGACAAAAATGAAAAAATTTTTTATTTTAGTGGTCAATTTTTTGGAGGGGGGGCAAAATGTGTTTTTCTAATANAAAAATTTTTTTCTGATTAACCAATTGGTAAAATGACTTGAAAAGTAACTTAAAAAATTTAGCCAATTAATGTTCATGTTCGACCAAAATTTCGTTTAAATTCAATGCATGGGGCCTTACATATAATATTTTAAAGTCAAAAAAAAACGGCTAAAAAACGCATTTTTTACAGTTTTTAAAAACTTCTTTTTCATTTTTCAAAAAAATTAAAAACGCCTGCTGAAAACTAACTACCCTGACGTAAAATTCTTGAGTTTTTCTTCAATTTGACATTAAAAAAAACAATTTACAATAAGCCATTTTTTTAATACAATTTTTTGAAAATTGCATTGTAAAATTGAGGTACATGCGGCAACTGATGAAAGTACATCTTAAAAATAAAAAACTGACGGAAGTAAAGTTTTATGATCAAAAGTGGATTAGGGTATATTTCGATCTTTCAGGGAGTGAACACTATTTTTTTAAGGGAATGTTGGGACCGGACACTATTCATTCATACAGCAATTGTGTTCAATAAATAAATAAACAACTTGTATATATTGTAACGCACCCTTATTCGAAATATATGGGGTGCTCTTAATTTCGAAGTCGGCAAATGTCGATCCTTCCGAATGTGACCGTCGTTTTCCCTTCCAAATAGAGTTTCTGTACTATAAAAAGAAGGAAAACAACGAAATTGTTTCATTCGGAGCTTTTCTGGTGCCAGTGTCGCTTCTTTGGTGCTCCAAGTGCTTCGACGGTGCTTTACAGCATCTCGGAGCCGGTTGAGCATCGTGGAGCATCAAACGGCATCAAATAGCGGTACTGGTGTCGCCTTACCGGTGCTTAAAGTGCTTTGACGGTGCCTCACGGCATCGCGGAACACCTAATGGCATTGTATGACCGCCGAATTTACTTCATTTGTGTCTCAAGTGCTTTGCCAGTGCCTCGCGGCATCGCGGAGCCAAATGAACGCCATGAAGTTGCTATTAGTTCCTGTAACAACATACTGTCGACCTCGTAAAGTTTTGTACTACGTGTTGGGCTGATGCAGCGCCACGAACTCACGAGTGTCTGATCCCACATCGCTTCCGTCTACTTATGTGGGTTTAGTGATGCGATATTTTGGGTTTAAGAGTGAGCTGTTAGCGACGACGTTACCGGCTCACATTTCCAGCAAAACCACCAACGAGTGTTAAAGTCAGAGTGGGTCATGTTGTAGAATGGTGCGCTGTCATTGGCTGTTAGTTGTCGAATCCCAATAGTCGATGAAACAGCGTCTAGAGATATTTCGTGCCTCACCCCCTTCGAATCCAAAGAACCGAAAATGCACCGCTTTTATTGAACTTTTTATTCGATTATTATTGTAAAAAATAATATTTATTCATACAAGAATAAATTTTAAATTGTATCCCCACTTTTGAAGATTCTACACAGCGTGTGTGTTATAATGTGTGTTTTATATAAATTTAAAAGTTTAAAAAAAAAGAACTCGCAATCATTCTGTACTTTGTAGTAATTAAAAATCGTTAATTGTTACAATTTTTTTCGTGAATGGAAATTTATTGACTTTTTTAAATGTCATTCGCATTCTTAAAGTGATATCTATTGATAAAGAGGAACATGGTTAAATCAAAATTGAAGACTGAAAATTGTTATAAGTCAGATGCAAATTCGTTTATTTACACTAAAAGAACAATACATTTTAATGTGACATAATGATCCAAATATAATGTAATATTAAAAATAAGAGCAACTGATTATTACAGAAAACCTTGAATATAAATTGTCATATATATTTTAAACAAAACATTTTGGCTTTATATTTCCACAATATTTTCGTAAAGGATTACTATTTTGGTTTTAAATATTTAATAAAAACTTATCATAATTAATGCCATATCACAGAAAATTATTTTATGAATAATAAAAAAAATAAATAACAAAAACAATGTCAACAAATAAGTTTTTTTTTTATTAAAAAATAGTGTTTACAAAATAACTGAAATTAATAGATATTAACGAAATTTTTATTCAATAAAGCTACAGTGATCCACAATGAATAGTTAACAAAAAGTGAACGAAATTTTAAAACTTAACTCTTTATCTGGTCGAAACCAACTGCTCCTTAACATAAAACTAAATCCTTTTTATACAAATTCTTAAGATATTAAAGATATTAAAATAAGTTGAGAATACAAAAAAGGCACTTAAGGTGCAATAAAACACAAAAAAATAAATTATTGGAAAATTAACAATTTTAAATAATAAAAAAACGTTTTACGTAATGTATCCCTACACCAATAAAAATTTCTATTTAATATTAGTATGTCTACTTGATTTTAAGATAAGCAGAAAATATAATAAAAAGGTGTGAAAAATATAATTCACTTTTACCAATTTAGTATCAATTTACAGATTATTAAGTCTTATAGAATAATGTATAACTTCAACTAGTCCAAATTTTAAGTAAGGATTTTTATGCGTATAGAATTGGGCTAGGCTTGAATCTAAACACTAACGCTTTTATACATTTATTTATTTTTTTGATTAATACATATGCAGCCAATTTGGTGTTAAAATTTTTGTAAAAACGTTTTTTCGACGATCTTTTTGATGATTATTGTCAAAAAACGGCTTTTTAAATGTAACTTTTACATAGAAATTTTAAAAAATGTCTTGCTTTAAGATGAATTATAAAACAATTTTAAAACAAAAACATGGTCATTTTAAGACATTTATTGTCATCTAATGATCAAATTATTGTCATAAAATTGTTCAAAAATCGCCCGGAAATAGTCTAAAAATCGTGTGGAAATCATTCGAAAATCGTTAGAAAATCGTCGGAAAAATTTATTACAGAAACCTCACAAATTTGTTATGAAAAAACGTTTTTATGATTTTAAAATTATCGTATACTCGTTATTATGCATATCATTTTATGATCATCCTCAAGATCAAGTGGCTGTATGAGTATTGATTTCAATTTCCATTTTTTATTTAATGAAATCAAAAGCTGGGTTCTTATTTTAGTAAACGTTTATTGAAATAATTTAATGAATGGTTTTGTTCATTGTTCAGAAAAACATTAAAAAAGATACAAAAATTATGATTAAAACTATGTAAAGCAGCGTTTCGAAATCATTTTGACCAATGCCTAGAGTAAAGTTTCAAACTTTTTCATGACTCATGAAAACCTTTTGTTATGAATTAAATTTTGTTTTTTTAAACTAAGTTATTCACGTTTTTATTTCACATAAGGAAATTGAAAATAATTATATATATAGAGCAGGGGTAGCCAAATTATGACTTTCCATAAGTGTACCCGATTCCCTTTTCATTTTCGTGCTATTATATTTTTACAACTAAACTTAACACTGCTATACATTAACTTGCTGTGGTAACATAATAAACCTGCAGCAGATTACTAACGTCAATGAAAGATAAGTTTGAAAATCAACCAGATACTAAATATATTACAACTCATGTTCGCGGAACCTAGAGCGAACGAATAATACTGGTTACTGAAACGGCCAATTGGACTTGGGAACAAAGGTCTTACCACAGAAACAACATATATATTTTCTGAACGTTATTCGATAACTGACTGGGTAGGCTAGTTATATTCATCTAACTCATTCGAGACGTTTTTAATCCTTCATATTTTTTACCTTGAGTAAAATATGAAAATTACCCAATTCGTAACTGGATTTACGTAAACAAGACCAATCTACATCCGTGTGTAATGACCATAGTTCGATAACTACTGTAGTGAGAGTAATTGATAGCTGTAAATTACTGTTATTGCATACATGGTATATAGTCGCTCTCAAACGGGTTAAAAGTTTACTAACCCTTTCAGAAGCAAAAGATGTCCAAGACTAAATATGTCAATACAACACAATATTTTAATTATTGTGGATGTAAGTAAGAGAATAGCACCATAAAACCATAGAAGGGTGTATAATTTTCCTATAATTTTACGGAAAATATTGTACCCTATGGACCATGAACGAAGAATCAGGTTTATATATCGGTACTTTATTGTTTTGTAATATAAAAAACATAATTATACTTACAAAATAATATATAATACGTGACAAAATACAGTTATTTTATTTTCTCAGCTCCAAAATATTTTCAAGATATTATTAGTTCAGCCCGCGAATGTTTTGGTTTTGACGCAATAATGTTTGACACTCCTTTTTTTTATTCACTTAGAAACACATTTTCCGCCTTGGACCCACGTTCTATTTTGACATTCAGCAAAAAAATATCGATTCAATAGTAATTGAACAATTGATAACGATTTTTGTGAAAGGGAAAAATATTTCCCTTGGTCGTGAAAGGGTTAAAACTTTACGGGGTACAGCCCACATATTTTAGAAACACTGGTATAGATTTCACAATTACCTCATCTGATAACCTGCAACCATATGTTAACATTGAATTTGTGCGAATTTTTCTATTTTTATATTTGATATATATATTCATTAAAATGTAATTTGGAAGTTTTAGTTTTTACGTTTTACGTTTTACGTTTTATTCGTTAATTAAAACCACAGTTTTAATTACTAAAATTAAAATGGTGACATCATACTAGAAATTTATTAGAAGCGTATTGTTTCGAGTGAATTTTTACTTTGAGAATCAGTAGAAAATTGAACAAGTTTAAAACAATATCGCAGACACTTGATAAGGAATTTGTTTATTCAGCGAGTGACGTAGAAAAGTAATGAAACCGTAGTTTGAAAAAAAATCGCGTGATAGTGCCCTTTTTATTTGAACGCGTACGCAAAAAACATCGTGTTTGTTTGCCGAAAAAAAAAAAAACAAAATAATAGTAAAAATTCGTAAATAATTTCGTAATAGTTTGCAAATAGGGAAGAGTTAATTTAGCAATCGACCTGAACCGAACCGAAGAACCAAGAACATAATTCCGATAAAGTTGCGCATGAAAACGTGAACGTTTTCCTGGTTTTCTGCAACGAAATACAAAAGGATCTGAAAGGTGGGGAAGGAACGAAAATTCGCCCTGGACACGGAATATCGAGCACAAGCGCCCTCCGGACACAGTCGCAAATAATTTCGTGAGTTTTCTTTGAATTTAGTTTTTTAGTAAAACGCAATCGGTGAACATCACTTTTAGCTAGTACAGGCTTATACAGCACACCACTGTCTTCGGTAACACAGTATCAAATTTGCAACTTGGCAAGTTGCAACATTGCTCGCCTCGGCTCAGCCTTAGCTGTCACCAATAAGTTAAAACCGAATAAATATGGCTGACAATAAGACTGAAGAATACTATAAGAAGCCGTCGACGTTAAGTGGCTGGGAGTCGTTTAAGCAATTCCTCTGGAACAGCGAAACGAAACAGTTCCTAGGACGGACCGGACCAAGTTGGGGTATGTGATTTGCTTTGCACAAATTTCCCGGAAAAAAGCGTCGCGACGACACATCGATATTTTGCAACGCCACCGCCCCCACAGCACTATTTCTTAATAACATTGAGCATATCGATTTTTCCTGTTTATTTCGAAAAATCACACAAGTATCATACATATATATATAAATTAAAAACTGGTTTTTCCTGCTTTATAGCTGCTGCTTAATTTAAATTGTAAAATGCTTTTAGCGCAAACGAGTTTTCGCCAATAGCGAATTAAGCATTGCATTTTTTACAAGCTTCCCATACACTCCAGAAAAGTGTATAAATCGCACACGAGACTGGAATAAAATAGGTCAGGAAAATATACATTCGAATTAGCAGGAAATTAGGGTTCAAACATATTAATCGTTTTCATTCGTAACCCCCTATAGTCGAATCCAATTATACAATGTTTTTCTAAGTACTGTCATTAGTATTAATTTTTTCATGAGAAATAAATTGATTTCAGAATAATACCAGTAATTGTTACACCAAACTAAAACAAAGTGCTTCTTTTTATATCGATCGTGAGCTTTTTTATATTTTCTATCTACACAAATATTTTTTTAACGTAATTCTATTTTTTGGCAGCGAAAATTCTTCTTTTTTATATCATATTTTATGCGGCATTGATTGGATTCTTTGTGGCAGTGTTGGCCGTTTTTTACACAACTCTGGACACAAAAACGCCCAAATGGCGATTGGACAGTTCATTGATAGGCAGCAATCCAGGTTATTTTTTAAATTCTATAAAAATAATTTTCGTTTTTCGTTTACAATATTTGTAAAATATTTGTAACAAAGGAAAACAGTAAACATACTCAGAAATCTATTTAGGGTTGAAAATCTAATTTCGGGAACTCAAGCTGTTTTCACAAAACTTATTCACAATTCACTGATCGAGTTACTTTCAACCTTTCTTGTCAATAGAGTTTGTCAGGGCTGCAGTAATGTCAGATTTTGCATAACTTTTTATAAGCTTCCGAGAACGGGGTTTTAACTCTGGATTGCTCTGAGTAACTTTATTTTATTGATCGTTTTATGGGCGTAAATTATAAGTTTTCGTCAACCTAGGTTAACAGCAATTATGTAAAATCTGAACTAGATTAACCAAGTTGGATTTATTAACGCCTATAGTATGTCCTTATTTGAATGAATGTTTTTTAACAATATAAGAACAAAATTCATTTACTTTAGGATTTTGGTAAGCGTACTTTAAAATAGCGTAATCACTTACATTCTTAGGTTGCCTTACGTCACTGAAAATTATTGAATTTACTTTATGTAAGTAAAGATACCTTTTACGATGTAACAATTTAGCTAAAATATTACTATTTTCTTAGTTTACAAATTTTATCATATAAAGTTACCATTTTTTTTACAATATTTTTTATAAAATTTTTAGTTGACCTAATTTGTCTGTTCGAAATTTAAAAGTGTGCAAGAGGTGTACTAAAAAACTCTACTATGAAAAACGTAAAGAGTGGTACTTATCTGAGTACCAAACATTTAGGGGTTCAAAAAGTTTTGCATAATCTCAGGAAATTAATCAACCGATTGATATCAATAATAGTTTCGTTTTAAAGTTACACTATTAAGCCCTATAACAGGAGTGGCTAACTCGTCGATCACAAATGTTTTAATGGTAGCCCGCAAAGCTAAAATTACAATTTGTTTTTAATTTTATGTTTGAAAACGTACGTATTCTTGAAAATATAACAACACTTTTAATTATGATCTTGAATTAGACCTCAATGTTTAGGATGGAAATATGTGGACCAATCAAAACGATATTTTAAACTGATAATGTTTGTAGCATACTTATAGTCGCTGCGGACTACTTTTTGCTAAATAAGTCACCCTTAAGAACTAAAAATTTGTCATCTCTGCCCTATAGCCATTAATTACGCAGTAACAATCAGTTAAGATAGAAGACAATGACTTGATTTAGTATCATATTAGGCACATATCGTAAAAAATTAAGTATTTTTTTGTCGAAGCACAAATACACGAATTCTATTCTAATTGATCCGTCTTATTAAAAGATACTATGTTTCAATGTACTTAATGACGCCATGTAACACTTTCAGCATATATTTATTACGCATAAATTGCTTGATGTCTAATCTCTACGTATTTTGACAAGTCATTTAATACGTTCGCGAACGCTAAAAATTTTAAGAAGCTGTAAAAATAGACAGGTAATTATTTTCGATAATACGATAGTTGAAAAAACTGACGTTTTCGTTTTGATCTCAAATGTCAAACTGAAGCATATAAAGCATTTACAATGTGAATAGTTAAAAGTAACAGAAATTCTCAACAATGTACATTGTTGAGAATGTACATTGATAGTTAGCTCCCTTAGAACTTTACGAAATGTAGACGCTATAGCATTCACGTCATTTTGTATCACCGTGAAAATGAATGCTATAGCATTCGCGTCTGTGAACGTATTAATCAAAACAACACAAAATTTTTCTATAATGTTTTAATTTCTTCAGTCCGAAATATAAAGCAAAATTCTCTCTTTTCACAAACTATTGTTGAACAAAAAAAAAACAAATTAAAAAAAACTTGTAAAATACGTTCCTTGAAAGCCATAATAAAAAAGTATATACAACAACAAATTAATAAATCCATAAATAAATGAAAAGTAAAGAAATTGAAAATTTTTTAAATATCACAGATATGATTCTGTTGTTACTGTTCGAGTATCTAAACAAGTCTATTTTTTTTGTTTTGGGCGAAAGAGGTAAATGTAATTGTTTAATTTTAATCCTTCCGCTACAATCGACCACATCCACGAAACTCTGTATGAATATAAAAATTATATGAAATTGTACGCTGGTGCGTACAGCGGTGTTTCTTTTACGGAAAACACTATCGTAGCGAAAGGGTTAACATTGAGTATGATATTGTTTATAATGATACATATATTGCAATCATAAACGGCATTTTTATACCTTGTATCAATTAAATAAAGTAATTAATATCAAAATTTTAAAAAATGTTAGTGAAAAATTAATATGATACACAAATAATGTATTTTTTTCTTAAATTCACAATGAAGATATTTTATTGATATAGATTACTAATATTAAGTTTAATTTGCAGAATATAGGGAAAAAGTATGTCCTAAATTACACAATTTCTTCTTTTTAATAATCATTTGTTCCACATTATAAAACTTAATATTTTAATATTTGCGTGTTTGATTTTTTTAGCATAGGGTTTTTGCCGTTTAGTTGGAAACAATATACTTTGTAAGTTTCTTAAAAATTCTTAATGAAGCGTAAAACATTTTGTAATTCTTAGGATTTCGTAAGAGCAAAGAAATTGCTCGATTTATTACGATTTTTTATAAGTATTTGATTATTAACTCATTATAAATAATCATACAAATATAAATAATATTTTATATAAGGGCTGCAGTAGAGATAGAGAAAAAGAATTTTTTATTAATGTTTAGCTTTTTGACAAATTGCGTATCTAAATCGGTGCTAATTATTGACTTACTGTAAGTATTCAGATTTTCGTAAAAATTTGAATTAGATTAACGATTTTTTTATGATGCTTCAAATTTGGACATGGATAATTTTAAAACTATCCATTTTCAAAACTATTATCACGTTCAGCGTTAAAGTGCTGTAATGTTTTCGTAGATAACTAAATATTGTATTGTGATTATTGTGAGACCTGTTTTAATTCATTCAATAAGTTCATATTGCCAATAATTTTACCACTATCGCAATCAATATTGTAAGTTGTGTGATAGAGTATAATTTTAAATAAATAACCTTATTATAAAATTGTATTAATACATTTGCAACCGTCGATTTTCATTTTTAATTTTCGAATAAAAGATGAAATTTTAAAGTAAAGTAAACTTGCTTTTATTTGTTTTGTGTTTGATAACAGTTAGTAATTATAAAAAGTGTTTAATATTGTTGCTCTCCTAAAATAATTACAAGGTAATTCTGGTTAACTATATTTTGAGTGATCTAAATTTGAGTCAGGGGCGCAAATGTGTTAACATGTTTAGTTAGCTTGCTATGTCTATATTATAATAACATAAAAATATTGTCATTTTTTAAAAAATGTTAGTCTAATATTAAATCATTAGATAATTTTCTTAATTTTATTTTTTTATATTATGAAAACTGTTAGATTTTGAATATAATAATTACTGTAAATCACTGTAATATCATAATGCTTAATGACCTCACGGTGACCTAACTGTGATTTCACAGCTTCGAAAGTATTATGGTATCACAAACCATATAATTGGCACAGAAAGTAATATAAATGAATTTAGCACACAGAATGGTTATCAATTCTGTTTTTATAACAATTTTTATTGAACTTCGAATAATGTTTACTAATATTATCGAGTATTTTTTTATTTATAAAATACAGTTATTTTTTAAAGGTTTGGGCTTCCGTCCAATGCCACCAGAAACACATGTGGAAAGCACTTTAATTTGGTATAAAACAAATAATCCTGAGAGCAGACAACATTGGGTTAATGAAATTCGTAAATTTTTAGAACGTAATGAAAAACAAAGAAATTGCTATTTCATTGAAAACGTCACGTTTTTTCCTAGAATTCATCTTTTTAGTTATTTTTTCTAATTTCCTCTGGGAATGAATTCAGAAAATTGAAATATTTTATGCGTCAAAGAAACGTAATCGACGTTACTAATTAAGTCATTAATAATTATGGTAAAACGTGGGAAAGTAGGTTATAAAATCCAGTAACTTTCGGTCAGCTTTATAAATAAAAGACAAAAATCAATAGTGTGCTTGATTGCATTTTTCTTGTTTTATTTTTAATTTTTTTTTATCTAGTATATTGCTGCAGTGCAAAGTTTTTTTAAAGAAACAAAACAACAAGACAAAATCAATAAAGCTTTTGAAAACATTATTTCTAACTTAAAATTTTTTATTAATGGTCTACTTATAGCACTAATTGATTAGAACTAATAGTTAACAATATTAAGAATTCCAGAAATTTGTATATTTTATACAATTTTTTGAAATAGCAATTTTGTTCCGGTGACTTATTAAGAAAAAACTTTATACATATTGATTTTTTATCGTAACAAAAACATTCAGCTTACAACAAAAGTAACACTGCGTCAAGCAGTGATAGCAAAAATGTTGAAAAGTGTGATTTTAAAACAAAACTGCAGAAAGGTTCAGTATGTCTATTTGACATTCATCAATCATTTAGCAAATGTGCTGAAAATGATTTTCAATTCGCCTCCGATAATGGACCATGTATTTTTTTAAAACTGAATAAAGTACTAAAATTTAGAAAGATTTTGAAAATTAGTAAATACATTGAATTACTTAGATTTTCGATTGGATTCCAGAATTTTATAATGATACCACTGATTTACCAGAACATATGCCTGCTGTGTTAAAAGAACATATTGGCCAAAATAAAGTAATTTTTTTTACCCTTGCAGTTTATGTATTTTAAAACGGTTTTTTAAGAATAACATTGTTTGGATAAGCTGTGAAGGAGAGAATCCAGCTGATCAAGAAAATATTGGAGAAATCCGATTTTATCCGTATCAAGGATTTCCTGGTTACTTTTTTCCGTATTTAAACAATGACAACTATCTAAGTCCAATCGTTGCTGTTCATTTCGCAAGCCCGAAAAGTAAAATCAAATAGTGGAAAATACGTTTACCAATGTTATTTTGTTTTTCAATTTAGAACATGTTTTGATAAATATCGAATGCAAAGCTTGGGCAAAAAATATTCATCATGATCGTCAAGAACGCCGAGGATCAGTTCATTTTGAGTTATTAGTTGACTAAGTCCGATTAATAAGAAAATCTGTATTTAAAACATAGTAGTTACTGTCAACTGCTTAACTGCCAATAAGTTTTTCTTTTTCCAAAAATCTGAAAAACTTATAGAAAGGCTTTTATATTTTAGTTTTTTTTAAATTTTTTTTTGTTATTTTAGAAAATTTTAAAGTTTGGCTTGGAATTCTTAAACACGTATTCTTTTCTTTTGTAAATATCTGATACGGTTTTGGTTATCATTACTAATACTTATAGGATAATAATTAAAATTTCTTTTATAATTTTTTTTTTTCATTAGTTAATAATTATAAAAAAGCCTTTAGTATTAGTGAAATATTGTAAACTTATTAAATATAATTTGTACTTCAATTATTCTTTGTTGCAATTCATTCTTTATATTAACGAAAAATTGTTCACGTCGAAAGAATTGATTTTTTTGTTATTAATACTCTATATTTGTTGTATTGTGCGCTTTAAATATTTTATTTACAAAAATTCAGCTTGAAAGTTATTACTTTTATATAAGGCAATCAGCGATAACTTAGATATTGAATTCTAACCAGTGTTTGTCTTAACACTAGACTTACCGCGATTTGACATACATCTATTTCTACCAAAGGGGTCAAAATGACCCTTGTCAGCATTGATAGCCACCGAAAGTGCTGAATATTTTCTCTTACATTAGATAATAAAAAACAGTAACACGAACAGTATTCTCTTAGAAAGGAGAATACCCGAATAAAATCGATGTTTTGAAAATGCAATAGAATTGTGAAATGAGAGAAAAGTAAGAGAATATGTTGAAAATGCAAAATCATCATGAATCCGGGCAAAGTGAGAAAATGTGCTGCGGGGTGCAGTTATATTATTTCGAGTGGTCAAAATGGCCCCTTGGTAAAAGTAGGTATACTACATACATACTTCCAAAAATAGAAGACATAAAATTTAATTTATACATTTATAAGTTTTAGAACTGTAAATAAATATTAATTGAAATATTATCTTAAAATATGGAATGAATTTTCTTGAGGAAAATTAATGAAATATGAACTCGAAGGGGTCATTTTGACCCCTTGATAAATCTAGTGTTAAATAGTCATGCGTTAGAGATCGAATATGTTTAACTTTTAGACTTCTATGAGCACCTGTGGATTTAAGGTAGTAATTAAACTCAGAAACCACGTTTTCGAGTTGAAGGACCAAATAAAATTTATAAGATAATTATGTTAATTTTTTTCACATTTTGACAATAATTAATATTCGATTTTATTGAAACGAACGAAATTTCATGGTAATTCAAAATATATTAATCTTTATAAAGTTCATAAACATAATAAACAATCTCTGTCAACCTCGTTATTTACGTTTTCAAAAAAAGTCCTTTTTTCAAACATTTCGCTTTTATTACAAAAAATGCCATTGATATTTAAAGAGTTGAGGTTTACCTGAACAGGAAACCCTGTATTTTACAAATAAAATAATAAATTTCAAAAATAAATAAATTGCAAAACAACTAATTAAGAAAACAAATTTTAAAAATTAAGATAATCAGTTTTTCGAAATAACCCCTAATCTATTCAATAGACAAGTTTTTTTTAGAAAAAAAAAATTATTGTACCAAATAACTTAAACTAACAAAATAACTGTAGCATTCAATGTTTATTCAAAAATTAAAACATATAGACTCTATTTATTTTATTTATATTATATATATATATATATATGTATCCCACGATTTAGACCAAGGTTTCTCAACGGGGGCCATACAACCCACCTGTGGGCCACAGTGTATTTCAAGGGGGCCACAGAAAGGAAAATTAAAATTAGTAGGCCACCACACTTTTTTAGGGGGACTCAAAATGTTTTACCGCACAAAATTATTTTAAATATTCTACTAAAAATATTTTAAATATTTTTTACCTTATGGTTGTATTTAGCGTTCACGGAATTGCAATATTTTTTCGTATACATATTGTAGCACAGACACAAAGAAATAAATAATTTCTCCAAATAACTCATTCTACTTTAGTTTCTCAAAACATCGCATGTTGTTTTGTGATAAATCTTTTAAATTTATATTTTATACATCGTAAGTGTAGTTTATAAAGAAACTAAATATTGTACTTATCACAAAAGAATACATTGCATGACAGGAGCTTAAGGTAAAATGCTAAAGTTTTGAAAGAAGTAGAATACAATTTTTTCCACAATTTGGAAAAAAATTTTTTTTTTCTAGCATTTAGTAGTTTTTATTAATAAAATCGGGTATGATTAAAATGATATATTATCAAATAAGCGACATTAGCTTGATATTAAAAAATGAGCCAGATATAAGAAATTTGGTTAATGTATATCAAACAAAAGGATCACACTGAATAAAAAATTTTTTATAAGAATTTTGAGAAATTTTACGAGAATTAAAACTTTTTTATATTGCACGCTTTTATCTGTATACATATATTTTATATTATAATAAAAAAATGAATGCATTTTTTACAAA